>WBNO01024062.1:69313-181792 GCA_013400575.1 Peucedramus taeniatus
TTTTTTTTTTTTTTTTTTTTTTGAGAAGATATAGAAAGTTATTCTGGCTATATAATGGGCACCAGACTAGTTTAAAAAGAAGTAAGGCTATCCCTCCTCAAACCACCATTCACAGAGTAAGCAAGCAGGTGTCAGGGAGATTCAGCATGGAGACAAGGGGCAGGTTCCTTTAGGCAATTTTCTGAAAGCTACAGAACAGAGCAGTATTAATAACAGGAAAACTGCAGGTGGATGGTGAGGAACAAAATTCAGTAAACCAGAATGTTACCAGCAGCTCAAGCATCTGCACTTGTGTGAAGATTGCTTCCTTCAATTTTCTTCAAATAATACCCATTCTTTTACATATCTTCCTGAACCAGTGGAAGAACTGTTTTTCACGGAAGAGCTTGAGAGAAACAAGCATCAGTTGTGGCCATTAATTTTATGAATGATTTGTTGGAAACTGCATTAAATGGCAACATCAGCCCACAAACGAGCTTTGAAATGTTCTTATTCCGAGCCTGTGCAGATGGGCAATTTGCTGTGTAATCAGTTTTCATAGCCACCCTTTCAACCAGGGTCACTTGTCTTATAACCATGCTCTCGTTTTGCAGGTTTGTATTTCACACCATCTCAGAAATGCTGCATGTATTTCCAGTTGCTACATGCAAGTCCAGTGACCAAAAAATAGGTAACTCGGAAAATAGAGCAAGGTTATGTCCAAAAGCACTTTGAACAGGGCTCTCAGCAAATATACTATTCTGTGAGTGTCAGTAAAAGAGAGAGACACAGCTGAGGAGGAGCTATATAGCAACCAGTGAGGGATAGAACCTGAGACTATTATTGCAGGTATTCTGTGGAACACATACGTGTTGTAGCCCAAGTAAATTACAGCAGTGATATTCTTCTTGTGTGCAATTAAAAAGAAGTCTCATGTGAAAGTAGAAGAATGATATGGCAGCTATGTAAATTTAGGACCATGCCACTCAAAACACTTTATGGCTCTCCTATCACTTAGACACTGCACTGGAGAACATGGAGAGATTAACCACCAAAGTGATACCAAGATCAGAGTATAAAACATATGGGAAAATATCAGAGGAACTGAATTTATACAGAGATCACTCACTGGGGACATTACCAATATGTAGAAGTGCCTTTAATGAAGTAAGGGAATTCTTCACATTAGTACAAGAAGGTAGAACAAGAAGCAGCAGCCTCAAACAAAGGAAGAAAAAGTTTAGGTTAGATACCAGGATTTTTTTTCCTTAAAAACTGGCAAGCTGGGTATTGAAATAGGCTGCCCACAGTGAGGCTATCTCCTTAAGATATGAAGAATTAGGGTAGATAAAACTCCACATGAGAGGGAATGACACAGCCATGAAAGGTGGGGGTGTCCGTTTGAGCCCTGCCAACTCCCCTAAAGCAAGAAGTCACCTCTGGAAGTAGTGGAGAGGGGTGGCACATTTGCAGTGACCCTCAAACACCCCTAGTGTGAGGAAAGTCTAGTTGCTGTTGGCAGCAGAGGAGTAACACTACCACACCAGTAGCTCCTAGAGCCTCCATAGCAATCAGGTGAGGCAGCCCCATGCATTCCTGAGGATTTGGATGACTCAGGAGTTTTCTTCCAGTCCTTTGTCCTTGGTTCCAAATGGACTGTAAATTACATATCTTAGTGTGCAAAGACTACTAAGGTAGTCTTTCATCACTCAGTGATGCAATAAAGCAATGAAAGACAAGGAGGAATAGACAGAAAAATTCCAGTGAAATAAAGACTTTCATGTGGCACCTGTATTGAATTTTCTCATGTAGGAATTTCAAAGTACCTTAAAATAGCAGAGGAAAGTCATGATAGACTAGGTTTGAGGGAATTTTCACTGTGAGTTGAGAATGGCTGATTTGTTCCAAGTAGTGAAAGTACATGTACATAATCTCAAGAAGAGATGCAGATCTTTTTCTTACTGCTTTGCACCACTTTTTGGTTCCCTACACACAAAATCTGAAGGGGTTTTGTATATTTTGTGTGTTTGTATATTGGCATATATTCTCTTAGCAAGGGGATTTCCCCTTTTTTTTTTCATAAGCCAAGTCAAACAGAACTCAAAAGCCTGAAGAAATAAAACTTCTGCTGTTACAGAAACCTCTAGAAAGTACAAACCAGGATCATATTAATATCTGATACCACAGAGATAAAAGCTTGACTGTGTCCCATTAGAAATATTCCATTTGCAGGGCACCCTTCTAGCCCTGTTAGCTTGTAAAATATTGGGACATAAATGGGTCATTCTGTGCATGCTTTCTGTCCCAGGACATGAGTTTGGTGTACTTTTTTCTAGAGGAGGTGATGATGAAAAAGGTACTGTTACTCTGCTGGTTGCTTTTTTCTAGTTGTTTTAAGGCAACCCTATTTAAATCACTCTCAGAGGTTCAGAAAGCCTGGAAAAGATCCAGGCAGAGGCACTAATAGGGAGGATAGTGCAGGTGGGGCACTGAAAGGTACAGGATAATACAATTTATCACATGAATTTAACCAGAGCTGGAGGGTATCTCCCTGCCAAGCATGATTTGATTCATGTGGACACATACACGTGTACGTGTGCACACACAGATGTGAGTGTACGTGTGTGTGTGACAGAAATTTCTTCTGTGCTTCGTGCTGAGGGTATTCGCTGGAAGTGATGTATGAAATGAAATCCCCATGCTCACGGCACGCAGGGAATATCAGACAGAACTCCACAATCACTGCAAAGATGGGCTTTGCTATTGGCAGATCAAATGCAGCCAAAGAGCAAACCAACCTGAAAAGACTCTGGGGAAAACAAATATTTTTTTTTTAAGTTATAAAATAATGTTCCCACCCTTTTAATATCATTTCTCCCATTTTCTCTCCCTCTGGCATTCCCCTGGGCAGCCAGCTACATTAGCTGGAGCCTCAGAGAGATAAGAGCCCTCCCCACATGTATTTCCCCTTAAAAGCCCTTCACAATGTGTTAAAATTACATTTTGAATAACACTTTCTAGCTTTTTTTATTAATTTTTTAACGTGTTTTTACCATCTGAGGTTTCTTCTTAGCAATAGTATTGGGCAGTCATATGGGAAAGAGGGGGTTGTCCTCTTTTCTCTCCCACACTCACCAGTACCACGCATTTGATGTTGCCTCTTTGAAACCCAAAATAAATAAACCGTGTCCCTGCTACGCCATAAGTCGTAAGAGGAAACCATGACAAAAGGAGTGGCTTCTCCAGGCCTGCTCATTGGCAATTCCTGGGCCATGGGGAAACCTTTCATGGGAAGGAGGAGGTATGGACATTACTTCTTCTGGGGTGGTGGGGCTTGCCTCCACCCATGGCCAGTGCTCAAGCACACCTTAGCATTTCCAGACTGCTCCGTACGTGGTGGGATTGTTTCAGCTTGGCTATACATTGCTGAAGAAGGACGTTTATTTATAATACGTGGTGTAGGAAATTAGGCCATTGTACTTCTGCACAGGGGAAAGATTCATAAAAAGTCACACAGAATTATTCTTATATAAGTGACAATGACATCGTTGTAAGGAGGAAGCAGAACTTTATTTGTCTTACTTAAAATGATATATAGAGCACTTGTCTGTTTATTCCACTGCAAACAGCTTCTGCAAAAACAGCAGTAATTCCCTAGGGGGTTCTGCTGATAGTTATAAGTTACTTGAGCAAAATCTCTCAAGTGAGCTACTGCCTTACAGGTAGCCATTATTCTAGATTCAAAGGGCTTTTTGTTGTGTTTGTTTGTTTGTTTGTTTGTTTTTTAAAATTATGTCCCGTGTAATGCTGCTTTTTAAAATATAAATTGTGTCATAATATTGCTACTTTTCAAGCAGGTAAATATGCATATCTAAATCAAAGGATGCACTGCCAAAGGAGAAGCCAGTCAATAAATTGGCCTCACAATCAAATCTGGCTCAGGTTAAAGCAAAGTTAGTTTGATGGATTCAGCCGAAACCTAGTAAATAGCAGCCTACATAATTAAGCTGCTCTACCTTCATGCAGTCTCCCTGGAAGCTTATGGGCATCTCTAAGGCACAAGAGTGACAATCAGTAGCTAAGCCGAGGAAATGAACAGGCAATATTGCCCACCCAGATGTCATTCCTTACCCCCCATTACCATTGTCTCACCTCTCAGAAGGATTAGCAAAATTTGTCTTCGATTCTTTGACGGGACTGCAACATCCTTCTCTAATTTAAGAATGGATTCTGGGTCTGAAAATCAAATAACTGATATTATTCAACGGGCAAAAAATCAACACTGAAACTTGGTCTTGCTCTCTCTTTCTCATTTATGCAAGCTTATGAGCCTATTGTCTATGAAGCCTCAGCCTTCTGAAGCACATTTGGAGGGTGTTTTTAAACAGATGACAGGAAGAAAAAAAGGAGAAAAGTGGGATAAAATGAAGTCTTGTAGTCCTCACAAACACTTTGCATTTTTTTTCCGGGGGTAGGAAAGAGGGTAATGAATTCTTTGATGAGGACAAAAGAAATGGGAATTGACACTGAAGCTGACATGGGTATGCACCATATTCTTATTATTAATTAATTGCAATCATCAAACTATTTCTCAAAGTAACTCAGCTTTCCATAGCTCATTTTCATTCTTGACTGATATTTTTCCAGTTGCTCAGCAAGAATGAAAAGTGCAAGATTTTAGTTTCTTTTTAGTGTTTTAGTCCCAAAAAAGAAGTTTTCAAAAGTTGAAAATGTATGAAGATTGGCTTAATTTATTCATTAGGAAAAAAAAAACCAAAACAAAATTAATTTCCAGGAAATTAATGCAAAGTTTCTAATTTACTTTGAGAAGTCATCATCATTTCTTGATTATTTTTGGTTCTTTGGTGACCCAGGGAAATTCTCTTTCACTATGACAAAGCTTCTTTTTCAGTAAAAAATGGTAATAATAATTACCTGCTTCACAGCAGTGTGGTAAGATTTACTTAATTAGTGTTTTCAAAGTGCTTTGAGATCCTAGGATGGAAGATGCAATAGAAATGCAAAGTATTATTATTATTCAGAGTTAACAACCAAATTTCAACCATTTGCACTTATCCATCTTAACAGCATGTACTCAAGGGAAGAAAACACATAACTTGTCAGCAGACAGTCCTCTTAATGTGGGTTATAAAACCACCTTCTTGATTACCATCTGGAGTAACATTCACAAGTGAGGGATAGCAGATGTGTGCGCATGGAGAGATGCATCCCCCTTCCCCAATCCATTGGACACATCACTGTTGCCATACTGTATCCACCCAGCCCAGTGTTATGCCTCTGGCACCAGCCAGCTCTTGATGCATAAGGGCAAACAAGAGCCCCTCTTGCCTTTCCCTCCATCTCTTGAGCAAAAAAAAGCAACAAACAACACAAGCAAACTCCCCTTTCCTCCTTCCACTTCCCTCTTTCCTAATAACAACGCAGCAGCCAACTGTGCAAAGCTCAACAGTGGATGAAAATGTCTTCCTGACCCCTGTGTGCAATTAGTTTCCTCCCAGGAGCATGAGATTTGATTATTTTTGCCGTTATCTTCACTTGTACAGCCACAAGTGTTATTATCTCTTCTCCATTTTTCAGATATGCTTTTTTTTTCCCCTTGAAGATTAGCCTGAACCTTCCAGAGTCCTTGCAGCGAGGTGCCCTGCGGTGCCCTGCAGAGATGTGCTGCCTCCGTGGCAGGAAGCAGCACCAGTCTGCAGTTGGCTTTTGCATCCCTTCAGGCCCTTTGGACCTCTCCAGAGGTCTGCAGGGCAGGGGTGGGAATCCCTACAAGGATGTGGAGGCAGAGAAGCTTTGTGAATGATGTGCAGAAGAGAAATTTACTGGGATTTAATGTTAAGAAGCGGGTGTCTTGACTTAATTTAATTCTGCTCAGATTCTGCTGCCATCCTGCCCCTTTTTAGAGGATGAGATTGTGGGCATACAAAAAGCAGTTCTGCAACTCACCTGTGTAAAGCCAGTGCTCAGCACGTGTGGTTTAGTGGAATACAAAGTGCATGGTCCTGGTGCATTTTATTTGCATGCCTTGGGTGGGATTCAATTTATTCCCATAAATTGAAAGCAATCCTGCCCTCAGGACAGAAACATCAGCCCTCCCAAACACCACACAGCATGCTAAAGTATCCACCCAAAAAAGCAGCCTGGGTGGAGAGCAGGCATGCATGGCTGCTAAGGATGGCACGGGCTGCGCTGTCAGAAAGGCTTGGGCAGTATTATCCAAAAGTTCAGGTCTGGCACAGGAATTCCCAGCGGTGCTGTGTCCAAGATGCCATCCTTTTCATGGCTACTCTCTCTGCCACTCTGTGTTTTATGGGCAGGTGAGACCAATAAAAAACCTCCCACTTTTAGGGGGTGACTTTTTGCTAGCACCGGTGGGCTTCAGATCAGGCCCCTGCTCTAAGTCAGGTGCTGACATTTTCAAAGGAGGTGGGAGAGCTGAAGTACTTCCCCAAGTGCCAAAGAACTGCTGTAAGAAATGCACTAACATATTTATTAAATGAACCACTTCCTTATTTTACTTTCAAATTGCATTAAAGAGGAAAAGATTTATAGGTGACAGAAAACAATATTAAAGTCAGTTAAATGCACAGAAGCGCCTGGATCCCCAGGATGCCACTCAGGGTAGTGACAGGCTATTTTAAGTCAGTGAACCTGCTTTGTTGCAGTGATCTCAAAAAGCAGGAGAAAAGCCTGTTTTGGCTGAGCAAGTCTCTTTGTGCTGCCATGTGGCTTTTTCAGTGCTGAGCCGGGGTTCAAAGGAGTGTGGTGTATCTATCACTGCCATAGTTAATCCCATCATTAGAAGGTATAAGCAGCCTTCTACCACATTAGCAATGTTTACCTCATATTGCTCTAGCATTCATTTTCACTAATATGGTACAAAAGTGTAATGATGTATAAGTGTTTTTTAATGTTAAGTAAGTGAATACAGGTGGGTAATTTATCACTGGCTCTATATAGAGTGGAGCTGGTATTTCAGAAGGAAGACTCTGGACTCTTTCTTCTGTGATTTTAATATATAATTCTTTTTATTTTTGCAGTGTCTGCTGCTACTGTACAAAGTTTATGCCACTAATCAAAGCCTTAAGTGCCAGTTATTTTGGAGCCAGCTGAATGAAATGTTTATTTAGAAAGCTTTCAATTAGCCATGGGATGAGTAGGTTTGATGTGGAAGCATGTATTCTTTACTTGTATCTGTGTTAAGAAGGAATATATTGTTTCCTGTAAATTACCTAGGAACTACTGTGTGCTCCTGCGGCATGACCTCTCTTGGAAGAGTAAACCCTAAAATGGACCAACAGTTTTTGTTTTGCAAGATGGAGGATGAACAGGTTTCACACCAAATTTATCAGTTATCCCATTTTTACTTTCAATGTAGAGTACGTTCATGTTCATTCATTCCTATTAAAATACTAACGCCCAGAAACTCAAATGAAAAATTCACTTTGTGGAAAAAAAAAAAATTAAAAATTAAAACATGGACAGAGAGAGTTTGGATCAGCAACCCAGCCATCCACATGTGGATGGTTCCCTACATAAGGAATGGACAGGGGCTCAGGAAGCAGTGAAGCCAACGAGCTTTGTGGGGTCGCACAGGTCAGACCCCACAGGGAGACCTGCATCTGTGCAGCTTCTCACATGCAGGATTGGGCTTCATTTCCACTTCAAGGGAGTTCTGACTCCCAAGCTAGTGTTGCAAGACTATTTTTTTTTTTTTTGTCTCTGTTCCTTGTTTTAGAATTCCTTTCTTTGAAACGTTTTCCTCAGTAGTAATTGCTACTAAAATTTCACAGAACACTTGCAAAAGTGACAGGCTAATTCTAGAAAATTTCAAACATTTAAAAGACATTTGTACAGAATTTTGGTGCTGAAAAGCTTGGTTGGTGAAGTTTTGCTCACTGAAGTTAGCTAGGCAATTTTTGCAATTCAGAGGACTTAAAGTTGAGTATGCTCTGCTTCCATGCATTTTCTTGCTATATTTGGCATAACTGGAGGAAAAATTGTATATCAGAGATTCTGTTTCAAGGCATCAGATGGGGATTTCAAAGACCTTAGAAACAGCATTGAAAGTATTTACTTAAGATTAAGAAATGTCTAGTGAAAACCCTATTAAAAAAAAAAGTCTCTGGTAGCTTAAAACATTTTTTTCCCATTTGCTTTTGCACTGAATCAGGGTGCTAATTAGCTCTTGGTGTGGCAAAAAAATGATGCCATTTTACAGAGTGTCCCTGTTTTGTACTTGAAAAAGACCTAGACGTTTCCAGGTGGGATCAGAGGATCCACCCTTGAGGGCCTTCATGCAGCCTTCTCCAGGGAAGCCCGTGTGCCCATGGCAGCTGTGTGCACATCTGCTCCGGAGAGCTCACCAGCAAAAAGACCAACAAAACCTGCCGTGCATGAACACAACCATGGATATTCAAAGTATATCCCTCCTTCTGGGATAGGGAAAAGGATGCACAGCTCTGTGAAGCTGGTGGGAGCTACAGATCTTCGCTAGCTGGTGATCCTGTGCATGGAGCTATCCAGGGATGAGGACCGCCGTCCTCGCTCCCAGCCCAGCTAAAGCTCCGTTCCATTCCCAGCCCTCTCCTTCCTTTCCTTCAGGCTGTAGCCTTTCTTTGTTATTTTCCTCTGGGGCTGCAATTTTCCCCAGCTAGCCACAGACAGTATATAAAACACATTTTACTAAAGTTCTTCCAACAAAAACTTCATTGAAACAACTTTTAAAGTTGTGAAAAAAATAACAGGAAATTCACACTTAGGCCCTTGAGGATGAAACATGACATATGTCTTCCAACACATAGGCACAATGGGGTGCGCTATAAAAGTAAATAAGGATCACACCATGGTGCCTAGCTGTTGGAGGACATGCCTTTTGCCATTAAGTTATCATTTCCTTACTTTTTTTGTCCAAACTCCCATGTACTTTTAATTGTTGACTCCAGCGACTAAATTAATCTTCTTTCTTTTATTTTAATAAAGCAATGTGTGACCTGCCTTAAGGTTAGAGACTGAAAATTAGCACAAGCATTAACATTTAATATACCAACCAAAATGAAGATTTACATTGCAAACGGATAGGCAGTCTAAATTTAGGCTGCTCACAAAATGAGGCTATACACAAATGTATTTCATTAATTATATATGTCTAGGAGAACTTAAATACAGCCAACATTTATGCACACTGAGTATATGTGCCAAAAATGTTATAGTCTTGCAGTGGTGAATGCAGTTTTAATTTGCATGTGCAGTGTGTTTTTTCAATAAAAAAGGGAAAATTCCCTATAATCTGCCCATGCTTTCATTTTCCATTTAAAATATTGGCAAAAAACGTCTTGGTAGTAATGATCATAGACTTCACTATTAATATCCAGGATGCATTTCATTCATTTGAAAGCCTCCCTTGTGAAGTATTAGCACCCATTTGGAATCTTTTCATTCTCCAAAATGATCAGCTCTGGGGATTTCCTTCCCTTTGGGAGTTCTGGTGTATTTTTAAGGCCAAGTCATTCCTCAGAACATGATAGAGAGGTAGAAACACCATTAACTATCATCGGGTTGCTCTCCCACATGACAATATCACATTACTTATTACTGGAATGCACTTGTGAATTCTGTTTTAAGAGGCCCATTTACAGATGAAAGTGCGCACCCCAAGAGCCTCAGGCTTCTGCAGGAGAGCCAGCCTTGGTGTAACAAGAGACCTCCTCCTGGCTCTGCAGAGATTCGCTGCATCTTGCCATTCCTGCAAACCCAAATCCTTTAATGCCCCGTACTTTTGCCCAGTAGTGGAACAGCAGCTTACCCTCGAGCTAAACAGAGGATGACCATTGCTCTCAGTGGATGGTTTCTTCACCTTCCTACCTGACAATGCCAATTTCATGTTGGAAGGGGTTAGAACCAACAATCCGTTGCTGGCCCTGGGGTAGTCATCCTGAGTTCTGGGCTGGGGGTGGGTGTGCTGCATTTGTAACCCATCTGATTTCCATGCATGGGTCTGATTTGCAGAGGGACATACCCTTCCACTCTGCAGGGAATTCATGCCTAGAAAAAAAGGTAACTGACAACCTCAGCTAAAGTGGAACATAAATATACCTGTGAATTGTGGAGTAAACAGCTGCTGAGTGATTAAAAACTAAGTAAAGCTGAACCACTTATTCCGTTTTTAAAGCTGTTTGCTGCAAGCATCCTGCAAAATGACAGATTTTTTTCTGCCACATAACAAAACATAAAACAAAAGGAGCCTTTCTGACTTCATGACAGCTTAAAAGTGCTGTGTGTCTTTTTTAACCCTCATACTCTGGAGGTACTCGGAGTACTTTTTTTTACTAGAGTACTCAGGCATTTTTTTTTCCTCATACTGTGGTGTCACTTCAGTAGCTGTGCCAGGAGGGACCAGCATGTGAGAGGGGCCCATCTCCTCTGGAATGGCACACAGTATTGCAGAGATGAGACTGACCCTTCAGCAACGGAAACTGGAAGTTAAATACTGACAATGAAAAATTCTCAGGGTCAGGTCTCTTACTGAAAAGCATGTATTGCAAGAGTGTGTCCAAAAAGAGCAATGCCCAGGATAACATGGGCAAACTGTGCCTCCAGTGATGCACACAAGCTCCTGAAAGCCACTCCACACATCAGTACTGCCTCTGGGGCAGTGTCTGCTATAAGCAGCAGATGACAGTCTAGCCCCAAATGGCAATTGTAAATATACTTCCTGCATTACCAAGGAAAGGCCCAACACCCCTTCTAGTTTCTGTACTATATACAGAGAAACCAGAGCCCTCACCAATGAAATATTATGGGCCAGAAGAAAGTTGCCCATCAACATCGAGAAATATGAGACAAAATCTTTACCACAGAGAGCCTGAGAGATGTTTATCTATATCTAGCATTCTTTCTATTGAAAGCTCTTTCTATCCATTGCTCAGAAATTATGTGAGAAGAAAAGACTTACAGACCTGGTCCTTCACCTCTCAGGTTAGTGCAAAACACTGTCCACCAAGGGGGCAAGATCCATCTTCTGTCTTTAGGGGATAGAAGCACTTCCTCACAGGAAAAGAGTGATGCACTCCTTGCCTTATACTCAGGCTGTCAGAAGAAAGCAGAGGCCATCAGATAAAGAAGGAAACCTTCCTCTCCACCCTGCAAGAGCAACGCAGATCCAGACACGAGGGCTGAGCAGCATCTGCTTATCATTTTGGCCAACTCCATAGGAGTTCTCATGTGGTATCTGCAAAGGAAATGAGCTTGTCTAGTAAAGTGACTAGACTGCTAAAGAAGAGTTTGCTGTTCTTATGTGGGGTGTTTCTTGGGAAAGAGATAAGCAGAGCAGATAAAACTTTAGAAGGAGAATCATGAGACATGAAGGGTCCTTTCTGAAACTGTTTGGAAGCCAAGACACTGGGATCCAATCATTGCCATTTCTGTCTTATTGCTAGCAGATGCACAGCAGAGCTTGGTTTGACAAATGGATGAGCATGAGGGAAACTGTCCAAAGGAATTTGAAGAGGCATTTGGAGCTGGAGTGACATGACACTTTCTATTTAGACAGAGTTTTGATCAGAATCCTATCTGAATCAGACTTCAGGGCTGATGTTTGAAAAAGTTTGGAATTCCACTTTAAAGTTTTGATTCAGATCAGCTCTGGGTCGGAACAAGAGCACATCATGAGCTTTTACTCAGATAAACTGATGAGTTTCATGTAGAATCTGCAGTGCTGCATACTTCCAACATTTATTATTCATAATGAATTAATATAATTAATTTCTTCTTTTCTTATCTATCATATCATCTCTTAAACTTGGGGCAGCTTTCTCACTGATAGATGCAGCTTCTACCTTCCCCTTCAAGCTTTTCCTTAAGACAAACTTCCACTTCCACTGAGATAAGCAATAGCAAGTTGGGAAAATAGGCAGGTAAGGGGAATAGTCAATATATATAACTGGACCTCCTACAAAGCTTTTTGCATCTACACCTGAGAACAAATACACTGTGTACTTGTCTCACAGACCTTCATGCGTTACTCATCTGCTTAAATTGTTAGCAGCTAACTTGGTGACTCAGAGTTTTCTGCTGTTCTGTAACAGCCAGGTATGAGGACTGTGTGAGAAGCAGAGCACTTGCACAGCACAGCAGCCTGTCAGAGATGACTCAAAGTGAGATGGGGTCCAGACCTCACAGTCCCACTGAATGGAAGAGCTGGGTCCCTGAGAGGATGGGAAGAAAGAGTCTTTGACAGTTCATCCTTCAGGAGTAGAATGAAGAGCTGAATATGCTTCTGGGGCAGCATAAGATCCTGCTCCTTTTCTTGCAGGTGTGGCATGGAAAGGACTTTACTGCAATTACTGCCCACAGACTTCTCAAAGTCAGCTGCTTCAGAAGTCAACCCCTGCTCACTCAGCCTCTGCCTAAATTGTTTATGCCAGGAGAAGAGGATGGGTCTCCCTATTTTTATCCTCTTCTCATGCTTGTATGGCACTGGGGTGGCTTCCTCATGCTCCTTCTGGAGTTCCAGAGGTTTAACAGCTGGGTCTCTGTTAAAGCTGGGTGCTTTCTCAGAGCTGATCAGTCACTCCGCTCCACTGGCCTCTCCTTTCCACCCCTCTGCCTGGCTTCACAGCTGTCTATCAGGCAGCTCCTGCTTCTGTGCTGTTCACAGGCTCTCTTTCTCTCATCTCAGTATTTTATCTCTTTCTGTGGGAGGCAGCTGGTTATGAAGAGCCCCTGCTGCTCTTTTGTTCCCCAGAGCTGGATTTTCCAGGGCACATCTCTGATCTCAAGTTGTTTGTGGGTGAAAGAATTGGTCATGCTGGAGATTTGGCTTTTCTCCCAAGAAGACATACCTTCCCTGGGATCTTTTGCTAAAGAATTAGCAATTTTTACATCAGCCTACTGGTCTTACATTCTGAATCATTGACCAGCTGCCCAGAGGACCTGTTGTTCTTCAGGTAGAGAGGGATTAGCCCAGCAGCCCCAGCCACTCTGACTGCAGCCCAAGCATGGTAAGATAGCATGATGTCTGCTTCTTGAAACTGCAAAATAAATAAGGAATAGGGAAATGATATTGACCTCACAGTCAATGTCCCTCTCAGGAACTGAATCTCTTGGTTTGTAACCCTGTACACAGCTTGTTGCTACAAATATCTCAGAGATCCAGTACAAAAACAACGTGCATAAAGGAACGTGAGGAGTTTGTCTTCCTTGTAGCTCACCAAGAAAGTGTGATTTACAGTGAGACCAGAGTTGTTACACATTTAAAGCAGGCAGTCCTTGCAGTCAGCAACCTGTGATGGTAAAATACGTGTGCTGCCTCAATATTCTCTCCAGTACCAGCGTGCAGGCTGCAGCCCCAGCACATGCAGCAGGGACAGCAAGCACAAGAGGAGGAAGGGAAGGAGCACAGGATTGCAGTGTCTGTCCTTGGACAGTGTTCCCAATGCCTTTTGTGCTTTCTTCTTCAGTCCCTGAGAGTTACAGTCCCTGCAAGTTTTAGGAGGGAGGGATTGATATGGCTGCAATGACAGCTGTGTGTGCTGGGTATTAAAGCACTTGTTATCATAGATACTTCAGGTTTTGTGGCTACCATAAGTGCACTTTCAAAAAGAGTTATTGATGTTTACAGGCAAGGCCTTGCATATTGAATTTTAGGTCACTGATGATCTTCTATATTAGAAGACATAAAGGACAATTTTGAATAATGACAAAATATAACACTTTCATTTCATTTTCAGCTCTGCTAACTGTCAATAATGTGGTAAAAGTCTCTGATAACAGTCTTCCAGTTGCTTAAAGATATTCATTCCGGTTTTTGGGAGCTACTCAATGAAAAGGTCTGTCTTCATGGACACCCTTTGAGGAAACCTTGAAACTTCACTGTTGCCTCAGTTTGTATTTGGACATGAAGCTAAGAAGATTAAACTATGCACAGATTACAAATATGCACACATTTAAGGCTGGAAAAATAGACACTGACTCATTAAAAATCTTAATTCAACTCCACGAAGAGTAGAATTGGAGTGTGTTGTTTCCTTCTAGAGCTCCTTTCTGAGCTCCCATGCAGATAAAGCAATTGGCTCTCACACTGGAGGACAGGTGAAAATTTGTTTTTGCCTGTAGCAGCTGGATGTGAGCTCTGTATTAGGAGGTCTGTATTAAAAATGCTCACACAGCAGTGCTAATCTTTGGGGGAGGTTTCAGATAGGGTTGGGCAGACAAACTGCAGAAAAGTAATATAAAGGGAAGAGCAATCACCTAGAAATATCTGTTTAACACTTTCAGAGTGCTGGATAGTCATAAAGGTCACATTCTAAAGGAGGAACCTTCCCTGTGGAGGGAAAGACCTAATTTTCCAGGGTAAAGACACTGGGAACTGCACAGTCATGCACCCAGAGGGAGCCTGGGGCAGGACAGGAGGCCAAGGGAAACCTGCCTCCCCCAGCAAGGACGCTGGTGCACGCTGCATCGCTCTTGCCTAACACGTTCTGATGTACTAATGCCAACAGTGGCACTTAAAACAGTCTCTTCAAACACTCCCATTTGTTATCTTGTCCTCTGGACCATTTTGATTTGGAACTATTGAGAAAGATGGAGAAAAAGCATTAAACACTTAAAACTTGCTGAGTTGTGGAGGAAAATACCACCACTAAATCACATATACCTTTTTTCTCTCACCTGTGTTTGCCTTGCCTAGTTTGACTGTAGGTGTCTTTGCAGCAAGTCCCATCTGCTAATCTGTATTCACATCTCTGTATTAAAACCATCCTTTTTGTCCACTGAAACTTAAACATTTTCTTTACTATACACAGCTAGGAATGAAAAAGAGAAAGATGTGTTCACACAACTTTTTGTCTTGTTAGTATTACACAGGAATATTGTCAGATCAAAGAAAATTCAATCTTCTCCCTTCAAAGTCTGTTTTAGTACAGATGCTGCAAAGTGAGCAGACATCATTGGGACACAGTGGGGACTTAAAGATGAGAGGCTGGAAAAGAGTAACTCTATCTTGACAGAGAAGGTCTGAGGGAGTCTTTACACCCTCAGATATTCCAGGAAAAGTGTGATTCATCCAACCTGACTGTCAGCACTTATGTTTTAGATAGTCACCTCTCTCTATGTAGCCACCCTTTGGAGATAAAGGAAGGAAGTAGACATTTTCTCCTAAGATTTAGGTCAGATGTTTGGAGGAAATCATTTACTTGGTTGATGGTGAGGCACTGGAACAGGTTGTCAAAAGAAGTGGATACCCTGTTCCTGGATGTGTTCAAGGCCTGGATGGAGGGGGACCTGCGCAACCTGGTCTAGTGGGTGGCATCCCTGCCCATGGCAAAGGAGTTGGAACTAGATAATCTTTAAGGTCTCTTACAGCCCAACCCATTCAATAATTTTATGACTTCAACAGTGCAGCTCATCACCCCTGGTTTTAACACTACTTTAGGAACTGCAATGGGGATCTCTTTTTTTTTTTCTCCTTCTCACAAGAAGTCTTTCAGATCTAGATATTGAGTCAAGAAATATCTAAAGTGAACAGGGAAGTCTCACTTCAACAATGTATGTACCAGTTCCTATATAGTTTGGAAAAACATGTTGTGGGAGGTGAGGCTTTGGAAGATTAACCATTATATCAATCTATATGTCCACTGTGAGGATGCTACAGATGTGTCTGTGCAATAAATGATCCTGTTACTAAAGAGAAGGTTTATTCCTACTGACATGGAATCCATATGGTACATGAATATGATGCCAGTGAAATCCACGGGACACAAGGAAATGTGATTAACTGCTAAACACAATAGCCTGGAAGAGAAGCAAAAGAGCTCTGCAATCCATGCTCTAGAATTATCTCAGCATTGTTCATTAGAACAATGACCCCCGATGTTGCACAGACCTTTATGACACCCATAATCTCTTGTTCTCTTGTTCCTCATTCCACAGCAAGTTATAGTTGGATTTCTGCTATTATATCCATAATCTGCTGCAAGGTGGTGAAAAAACCTCTTTTGGCATGAGTGAAGCAGATGTTCTGTTGATCCTTCTGGATGAGCTGTTGATTGCAGGGGTGAGTGCCTGCTCTTGGAAAAGGCTGGACAAAATGCCACTGTTAATTCCTTTGATGTTCCAAGTTCCTGATGTTCCTAGCTACTGGAAGAGAGGACAGATATCAACCAAATATTGCCTTCATGGTCCAGCATAAACACTGTGACAGGCAGTGCTCACACCAGGAAAAAGCCTCAGGCTATGAACAGCAGGAAAGGGATAAATAATCATGCAATGTCTGAATGTGTCAACTCCCAGAAGGGGAAGAAAATAGCAATGATTTCAGAGTCTAAGGGCATGGAACTTCCCAGTGGAGAGAAGGCTGTCTACCAACAGGCTGTTGACAGATTTGGAGACTCAATTACCACACATGGCAGAAGAAAGAAACTAGACATTTGCAGCTATGCTATTAGACTGATGCCCAATTATATCCCAGCTGGATTGTTTAACAGTTGGAAGATATTTCCAACAACACTGATAAGTCATGATATTAGGCAGAAGAAGTATGACCAAGTGCTGGCAACGTGCAGTCTAAACTATTTTGACATCAGTGGGAAACATGCATGGCTGAAGAGAAACCAATAAACATGAGCCATTATCACTTGACTATTTATATACAATATGCTGGGGGAAAGGGCAAAGAGGTCACCTACTGCTGGGTCACGGGTAGACCAGTGGTTTAATCACAGCATAACACCAAAATGCAATTGAGAGACAAGGCATGGTCCAAGCTAGCATTCTAGCAGCTGATAGGGACATATTTATCAGACCACAGCAGCTTGAAGGCAACATGAAATTAGATCCTCAAGGGAAGCCCTTGCAAAAACACAAGTCATTGACTCTGTTTGAGCTTCTGTAGAAAGAAGCAGCAACACCACAAAGATGCTTCGGAACAGCCACTAAGATTAGTAGAGCACAAATCAGCAGTCCTGGGGTGATGCAGATAAAATGGAAGAAGTTATTGGGAAAAAGTCCCTCTCCACTACCCTCTGTTGATAATAATGTCTGAGATATCAGAGGTGAAAGTGTTACCATTGGTGCAGTTAGAAGGCAACTCTGGCACACTCTTGAGGAAAGGAGAGACACGTTATCCATTCACCTACCTGACCAACTTTTGTTCCCTTTTTGGCAACGGGCAGATGGATCTAGAGCACTTCCAATAGGAACTGCACAGAAGAGGTTGTAATCCAGTTGAGCTTGAATGAGGCTCCAGGAAATCAGAATATGTCCATGTGACTGTAATGTTAATAGGAATTTCTTTGTGTTCATTTTAGATGTCTTAGTCATAAATCTGCTTCATCACACAAATGTGAACATTTTATGTGGTGTTAGCAACAGACAATACATGGGACAAGCTAATCTAAGAGGTTATGTGTTCTATGGGTGTAAACATTTTCCTGACTTCCAATACACACATTGACAAAGTGTGGCATGTGGTAGAGATAGCAGGTTACACATTATTGGCTTTTTCCCTTTTTCTCAGCTGCTGAATTTCATTAAAAGATGGCTAAAATGCATTAATTACTTCCTTAATATTTCTGTAATTGCTATTGCTTTGCCACAGGGAGGATACATGATAGGAAGTAGAAGAGGAGGTGATCTTTTTAGATGGGAGAACAGGAAGGGAAGTGTTCATCAGTCAGTCCTATTAAGATGTGATCCCAGATGATAAAGGAGTTTAAGGACCCCTGCTGCTTTAGCACATCTCTGTGTTTTCATTATTGTAGCTAGAGAATGAACTGTCAGGCTCGCAGAGAGACTGCTTTGTCACTGAGCTAGTCCCTTGATTTGACGAGTTTTACAGCTTTGTAACATTGCTGATTTCAGCAGAACCATCCTTAGTTTCCACCAGTATAAAGGAAGGGGCACTTTGTCACACTGCTTTTATGGAAACAGGCCTAGTAATACTTTTCAATGCTGATTTTTTTTTCCAGAAGGTGAGGACATAAAGCCATCGTAACACAGGAGGCAACATCCTTCCTGTGGCATCAGCTGTCAACATCAAATGTTTTGTCTGTCCTTACAACTTTGTACTTCTCCAGTTGTTCCAGGAGGAGTTACCTTGCTCCTGACTAGGAGCAGGGCTGGACTGTTTAGGCACCTACCAAAGAGCTCAGTGTGTGCTGCTCACACCGGTGTCTCCTGACCTTCACAGGAGGGGTGCAGCCTTCTCACTCAGTGTACCATGCTGCAGGTGGGTTGCAGAAGCTGCAGTCCTGAGGTGGGTATTTCAAAATTCATCCTTAGCCTTGTGTCTTTCAGTAGAACTTGGATGAACCAGTTCACAAAAATCTGAAATGTTCTCCTGTTGGCCCACAAGTGATCATTATTATAGTTATAAGTGCTTTAGCTGAAAGGTGACACTAACAGAATTTTACTAAACATTGACAGGAGGGAAACAAACTGTCTATTTGGATACTGTTTATTAAATATACATATAAGCAAATTTTTAAAGCCTTTGCCCCTTTTCAGTGCATTGATAGCAATGTTGAGTTCTGATGGTGACAAAAATATAGCTGATTGTAGCTTTCCTGCATGTGTACAAAGTGTAGCTGTTCTGAATCTGCTCCTTCCACTTCTTTCACCAGACTGCTCCATCTCTGTGTGTGGTGAGCTCCTTGGAACAGGAACTCTCTCTGTAGTCACAACTGCACTCTTCAGTTAAAAAACAAATCATGAAGTAGCACATTTGTGATAGAATAGCAAATAATAAGGACAGGCTTTGGAGACCCTGCGCCTCCAGGGCTTTCCTCTCAACCCGTGTTCAGCTCATGTTGCTAAATTGTCTGGGACCTCACCTATTGCCAAAACACTAAGACAAAGCCTAGTTACTCACTGATTGATGCATAGATTACAGCTATTTCAGAGAGACTACCAAAACTGCTCAAGAATTTAGACATGTCTCAGAACTAGGGCAGTTTTGAAAATTCTGCCTTGTTGTTGTTGTTTTGTTTGTTTTTACTTCTTTCAATACTAATATTTACAAACATTGCATATCATTCTGGGGACATTATTCTTACCACGTGTGTATAGAGACCAACATATTAATGGGCTCTCTTCTTGTTGAGAAACACTGGGCACAACTTAGCAAACAATAAACCTAAGGCAAACAGTAATACCAGTAAGTGTGTGTCCACAATCAGATAAATCTTTGGGGTTTTGTGGTATTTTTTGTAGTCAGTTAGGTTGGAAAAGACCTCTGAGATCATTAAGTCCATCCTGTGATGCAACATCACCATGTCAACAAGACCGTGGCACTGAGCGCTATACACAGTGTTTCCTTAAACACTTCTAGGGATGGTGACTCCACCACCTCCCTGGGCAGCCCATTCCAATGTCTAATTTGTGAAGAAGCTCCTCCTAATTCCTCCTAAACCTTCCATGGCACAGTTTAAGACTATAATTTGGTTCCACTTGTGACCCTTAGCTGCAGCTCAGGCACTGGATTTTATGCTGAGCTTCAGAAGAATCAGGTGAAGGGCTCTTAGTGTACAAGACTGAGTCCAGGGACCAGACATCTCTTCCTGGTGTCAAGGTCTGGAAAGGAAAGCAGTGACCTTGAAGAGGATCCCAAGCTGGCACCTGATTCTCACAAGTGAAAACAGGATACCTTTTGAAGATTTTCACTGTCACTCATTTTAATATCTAGGTGTGGTTTGATTCACTTCCAAATCAAACAGCATAGTAGTATTCTAAAAATTAATAAATGTGAGAGTGAAGGATGTTTCTTGGCAAAATCCTATGCATACCTATTGCATGGCATAAATAATACATTGTGATAATTAATAATGATAAATAATAAATAATGCAGTCAGTTGCAGCACTGGGGACTGTGAATAGACCTACATTTATAAAAGTTGAAATTCTAAGCTAAAAGGGTAATGTTTCAAGCACTAAGCTGCAACATTTTTGTGTTATTGTACAACTCAGATCATTTTAGCATTAAGTAATTTGACCACCCATCTTGTTTTTAAGCACATAACTCCAAACAGTATGAACAACAGTTCATGCCTAATGCAGCCCTTTGAGCATCAGGTTTACATGTCTGCAAATCAATTCCAGTGACCTAAACTGCTCACACAAAGCAGCAATGGGCATACAATTGCACCAACTGTTGTGTGTGCCCTTAGAACTAGGGGCACAAGAAGGAAGGACTGATGCAGCTCAAAAGTAGCCACAGAGCAGATCAAAATTTGCCTTTACATAAAACATACTTAATGTTTGCCATCCTATACTATTCATAAAGGCATTGTATTGCCTCTCCTCTTTCACTGTTGGTTCTGCATATTAGCCCCTGCTCTAATAGGAAATGGGAGAGCTGATTGACAGTCCACTGAACCAGATACTTCTTAAGGGAAAAATTGAAGAGGTTAATTATAATATCTCTTACTGCTTTAGTATTTCAGTGAGCCACAGTGTAAATATAACATAAGCCTAGAATGGAAACCAATATTTTCCTGACACCTCCCCAAGCAGGCACTCTAGGTTTTATGATGCTGAAGAGTCAGAGAATTCCAAACCTATTCCTCTGTATAGTAAAACAGGGACTTTCAAACAGAAAAATAAATTCGTTGGCTTTAACAATATATATTTTTGGTTAACTTAGCAGTTTCAAAAGTCCCTGCTTTCCCATGAATTCAAATGGGAGCTGCATTCACTGAGTTCTGCTCTGCTGCAGACTGTCATGTTGGCAATCTGTATTTATTTATTATTTTTCACTGTAAGTGCAGCACCTTTTTCAGTGATTTGATTTTTTAGTCAATTATATATAGTGTTTAGAATAGCTGTTGTATTGCACTGCTACTTCATTTAAAGATATATTGCTTGGGCCTCCATTCAGCCAAGTACTTAGGCAGGTACCCAACTTAAAGTGCAGCACCATCAACACTGAGTCATTTGTTTTAAATTAGGGACTCTAGCTGAACCAGGACCTTAATTAAGCAAGCACAGTTTTAAGGACTCCTTTGCTTTTTGAGGCATAACCCACTGTCATCAATGGAAAGTTTGCTTGACCGCAGACTTTGTTTCTGTATTTCCAAGGCATAGATTTCCCCAGTGATGGTGTTTTATCATGTATTTTTATCACTCCATCCCTAATGTCTTTCACTGCACAAGAAGGAAAGAAATGAAAAGAAAAAGGCAGAGATGGGAAGGTGCCAATTTAGGGACTCTATGTCTGTGTGACAGGCATCCTAAAGGAGAAGAAAGAAAAACATTTAGGAAGTTCTGTGTAGCCACTGCTCAAATACAAGACCACTCCACTGCAGGTAAGAAATGAGAAATTTTGAGGGCTACTGAGCACTGACTCTTCACAGTGGATCAACGTTCAAAGTTATTTAGCACAGGTGCTGCTGCAATAGTGGCACACTGATAAAATTCCGTGTTTACTGGCCCTCAAGCACCTCTCTCCCACCTGTGCAGTGGTCTGGTATTAGTATTCTGAGGCTGTAATGAAAACCTTATCATCAGCTGGGCTGTGTCAAATCCTGCTTTTTCCTCATGTTGTGCATGCTTCTCTCCTCCTCTGGGCATTGGTCTGTGCATTTGCAGCTCGTACACAGGTTTTGAAGGGATTCAGATGGCTGTTGTTGTTGATCATGTTGTGTATAGTACCTCTACAGATCTAGGAAGTTCTTTTTTCTACATTTGTATGGTATGAACTCCTCTTTTCCATCCCAGCTCCAAGGATTCCAGGTGAGGAGGTAGTGGATGCATGTTGTACAGGAGAGAAACAGAAGGAATTGATGCTCTGGGCAGATTTCTGTATAGGCTGAGAACCTGGGCTGTTTGCAGAGAAGGGAAGCTCAAATTTCTTTTCCTTTCATGTGGCAGTTGACACAGCATTCCTTGGTCTTTAACCCAAGGTCTCTGATATCCCTTTACACAGACATGGGATGGAGGTGGGGTGGAGAGGGAGAGGAGCAGATAAACTGAGAGAGGGAAAGGAAAGAAAGAAAAGAAAGCCAACAAGAAAGGATCAAATATGTCAAATTTTTAAGGGAAGGTAATAATTTTATGATACCTACTGATACATTGAAAGAAAAAGCTTATAAGTGACAAGCTACTTCACATCCAGCAAAGTTCAAATTAAATACACATGGGGAGCATTTGCCCGAGTTTCATTTCATTATATTCATAAATTAGACATGGTGAGAGAAAATGGTGGTTGGCACTGGTGTCACCAAGCGGACTTTCCCAGGGATTAAAGGTTTCTTGCTCATGTCCTAGCCTTGATGAGAGGTCAGTGACTATCCCATGGATGGAGTGACAGAGGGACAGACATTACATGTCCTCTAATGGAAGGGTGGCTCATCAAAAATTGAATCAGCCACCTCACCCCAAACAGAAATTCCCAGAGAGAAAAGGGCAGAGCCACTCAAGAAAGTTATGCAGGAAGCACCTCAGCTTTGACAGCAGCAATGCAGCATGTGGACAGCTCTTGACTTGGCTGGACCCTGCCTGGCCCTGCTGCTGCGTGTTGAGGTCTCCCAACCCCCGTCCCCTGTGGCCCTGGCTCTGCTCTTACTCCTTGCAGCACCACACTGGATGTCCTACAAGCCCAGCACAATTAATCTGCCACCAGATTCATTGCTATGTTGTGGATACTCAAGAGCTGAGTGTTATATAATAGCACTTGTATAAAACAGGATTTTATCACTTTTTCCTTTTTATAGTATGGGAGTGACATATTTCTTCCATTTCTCCTAGGTATAGGATACTTAGCCTGCTGCACTCGAGTTTCTAATTCTTTCCCCATCCCTACCTATGAATCATAGGGTTTTTCACCTCTTGTTCCACTGACGCACAACGTGCAGCTGGGATCCTTCCTCATTTACGCTGTTTCGTACTTCTTGGAGAAGTGCTGCCAATGCTACCAAGCCAACACACGTGTCCCACACAGATGTTAGAGCTCTCAAGACCCAAAGAGAATGCGGCTGAGAAAATTCAAGAGCAGGACAGGGGAAGAGGCAATCTCTCTTCCCATCAGTCCTAAGGAGAATAACACCAAGTACAGCAGCGTAAAATTAAAACCAAAGGCAATGTGCAGGGAAAAAAGAAAGTACCTAGCATTTGACAGATGGACAGGACTGACAAAGAGAAAGGACAGATATGGTTAAAGTATAGAAAGTGTTTGAATAAATAATATTTATTCTAACATTTCATCAACATATCAGCTAGACACTTTGTTGTTGGGGAGAAGAGAAAAATAAAATTTATCTTGCCATTTTTGCTTTACTAGGGAATATGTAACAGTTGGCAGTGTAATACACTTTTTATTTTCATGAGTTATGGATGTGCATGGCCATCCCTAAAAAATTGAAATAAAAACTGTATTACACCGCCAAGTCTCATATACTATATTTATACCATACCAGAGGAGGTGTCTGCAGAGCAACTATAGATATAAACTTTTATTATATCTATAGTTTCTCATGTTATTAGTATAGTTGTGAAAATAATAGGATTTACTGAAGGTTGTTATTCCCCCTAGCATCACTGATATGATATGAACAATATATTGACCTTTTGGATACTTTTGAACCATTGTAATGGATTTGAAAATGTGGTCACCTGACATGAACAGCCAGAGTCCTTGTCCCCAGCCTAAGACAATGGGCTCATGGTGTCTTTGTAAGGCAATATTCAGATTAGCCTCACAAAGTACACCCTGGTACTACCAACAGCGCTTCCCTTTTGTTCTTCTTAGTGTCCAGGGAGCACTAACCAAACCCAGCCCTTTAAATGATTGCAGAGAGGTCATGAAGGCCCCAGACTGCAGCAGACTGCAGGATGGGGTAGTGCTCCATCATCGTGCTTAGGTTCCTACAGCAGAATAACACAGAAATTTGCCACTGAAATGAGTAAAGCCCATAGACCTTGTTAAGCTAAATGATTTCAGGTTTTCTAGGTGGTATCCATGCTTCCTGATTGATTTCTCAGCTTCTCCCCAAAGGCAAACCCCTTGCCCTGTGAGGATACTTTGGCTGCCCACTTTTCCTCAGCCCTACTGATTCTAGCAGGAAAGCAGGCAGGAGCAAGGACCTCTTCAGTCCTGCCAGGGAGATCCTGTGGTGCTTGACACTGTGAGGTCACAGCAAAGGATCCACGCTGGAGGAGCCTCTGGGCACTGATCAGCCCTGCTGACAGGCATGAAGATGTTAGGAAAAACCATGAAGGAAGGAAGCTGCCACAGGGGCTCACTGTAATGCAGGCTTGCTCTGCTGTCCTGCACACTCTGTGGAAATACAGCTGATATTTTCTGAAGCAAAGGGAGCACTCCCATGGACAAGTTGCCTTTGCTTCCTGTAGGTGCACAAAGGTACTCGCTCAAGTTTTTTGAGCTCGGAGGCACAGGGAAGCCAGGAGCACCTGTTTACTGATGGGAAATGCCAATAGAAATGGGTCTGGAAGAGCAGCATATTTATAGTCTCACACAGCACCATATGGTGCTTGGTAGCAGAAATCATCAATTGAGACAGATGAGCAAATTTAAATTTCAGCTTAGATTCAATTTTCTTTTTTTTTTAGCAATCATTTTATTTAATTTGCTCTCTTTGTCTCTGAGTGCTCAAGCTGACTTGGCTGTGTCTTGCCCCTTGCTTTCTAGAGAAGGCTGTAGGGGCATGCAGCCTTAATTGTTTAAATAACTCTATATCTACTGGAAGAAGGGAAAGGGGATTGTGGAACAAAAGATATGCCTGGGGATGATGGGCTGAGAAGCTGAAGTCAAAAGGACACAAAGCTCAGGCCCTTAGGACTGGAAACGCAGCCCTTAGAAATCTGAGGTCAGTCAGGCCAGAGGCAAAACTGATTTCTTTTTAATCAAGTTTAATTGTTTATATTAATACATGAATTTGCTCACAATGATTCAACTCAGCCTTTTAGCAGATCTCTGAAGAAAAATTTTGAAAACCTCTTTTTTTTTTTTTTTTTTTTTTGGCAAGAGTGTCTCTGAGCCTATGTCTGTAAATTACCTTTGGGCTTATAAAGGGCTGCTGTGGTCCTTCGAAAATGCAGCAGTTTCCTTGGTATTAGTGCACATCCAGCCCAACATGAAAGATTCTTCATTTCCAACCCTATTACCCTATTCCTGTTCATCAATTTAAAACCAGTGTAGCTCAGCTCCAGCTCTTCAGTATAAGCCTTCCAAGCTCAGTCTTCTCAGATGTGACCATGGGGCAGCAACCATGGGACAGCAACCATAGGGCACTGCCTTTTGTGCTGGATTGTACCATCCCTGGCTGGCACACCTCTGTGCCACCATAATGCAAGTATTTGGTAACTCCTCTCTGCACAATGTCCTCTAAATATGAGTAATCTTGCATCAATCTTTACCACCTTTCTTTGCACCTCAGCTCAAGAGATACAAGATGGAAGATGAGCTTGCATCCCCTGGTGGGACTGTACCTCTGGGTCAGGACAGAAGTGTCTCAGGATGTTGCTGCAGTGATGCCTGCAATGGTCCGGGGCTTCCTTGATGAGCAAACAGCATCCTCCAAAATCTGGGGCGCTCAATCTGCCACACAGCCCTCCCAAGCCACATGCCTAAATGCAAAGGGCACACTTTTGTTCATCTGCTAAGGTAACTGATGGCTCACCAGGAGGCCCATGTAATGATTGTAGTTTTGCTGATTTATTAAGTGCCAATGGTGTTTTAATATTGTTTGTGTTTCAGAAATAAAGATAGTCATTGCCCTGAAGGCTTACAGTCTGAAAGACAGATACACACAATACACAACTCCCTATGGATACTCAGAAGAAAGATTTTTTTTTATTAAGGAGCTATTCTGATTTAATTTGGTTCTTTAATGTGATATTGGAGCAGTGCGGGGTTGAGTGTCAGGCAGCTGAAAGCACTCCTCTGCTGGGCTATAAAGACTACAAGACGAGTATCAGCATGTGGAGGGAGGGGACATGCAGCCCCTGTCTGACTCAATCAGAGCTTCAGGACATGAATTCCCAGTGATTTGTTCCTTGACCAGCAACCTCCATCAACCTGCTGCTTATCAGGGACTCTCATTCATTGCCCAAGCCAGGAAAGTTAAGCTACAGGGAATGTGCTAAACTAAAACTTGGTGTTAAAGGACACGACAGAGAGGTGATGTGAATTTCTGCCTGTTTCACAGTGGAGTTGAAGCAAGCAGTCTATGTGGCATGAGTAGGCAGAAGGGCTTAAGATTTTATAGGCCCCTCATGGATTATGAATTTGGCACCCACCTAGAGTTTCTGTTTGCTCTGTGCTTGGGATTGCCAGGGTGGATGAGGTCAGTAGAAATGGACCAACATTCACCCAGCCCCTGTGGCCCAGAGGCTGCTTACAGACTGCCAGAGAGCAGTAATTCAGGAGGCAAAGGGCAAGGGTGGTACCTCCAAGAGGTTCTGCATCCAGGCATTTGTGCCTGTGCATGGATCTGGATGCGTGCACAGACACAGGAGCCTTTGTCAGCATAAAATGACTGGGAGACTCACAGTTTTAAGGGGCTGGCAGAAACTGTGGTGTTGTGCAGTCAGCACTGGTGAAAGGTGCATTCAGGTGGGTGTCCTTCCCCAGCCTTTTGGGAGGTTGACAAAATTGCCTTCTGTGGACCGTGCATGACTTCCCCCAGTGCCGTGGCCAGAAGGACTCTACCACTCATTTCCTGCAATTCCACTCAGGGTCCTGAACTCCCACACAGAGCGAGCTGCGGGGGGAAATGTTAGTCCTTATTCTTTCACTTAAATCAGTGCCAAAATCAATTTTGAAAAATCGTCTCAAAGTTGCTTTCAACTCGATCTGGGTGTTTCTTTACTGCTAGAATATCACCTCATACACTGGAATCGTTATTACATCACACTAATCTAATTTAAATGCATTTTTACTGTACTTGGTTTAATGAATGTGGAATGTGTCACTATGAAATTGCACCATTAATTTGATAAATAGGACTTGAAGGTATAATTTTTTCCAGCATTGCAGACTAATGAAGCTAAAATACATATATAATAAGAAGTGTAAATAATAAATTATTCTTAGGAGCAAAAAAATTAATTAGATCTTACCACAAATTGCATCTCAATGTCAAAGTTTTTTTACACTACTGACTTTCAAACTAGTTGGAACATGACTGTGATCCTTGGAAAGTTTCTCAAGTAATTGCTGTGAGTATACATATTTGGGAATATACCTCAAGAAGCTGCCTGAGTTCCTACTGATCTCTCACATGCAGCTTTCTCATGCTCCCTGCCATCACACCTGAATTTTAACAGCATTTAGAACAATT
This sequence comes from Peucedramus taeniatus, assembly GCA_013400575.1. NCBI lineage: Eukaryota > Metazoa > Chordata > Aves > Passeriformes > Fringillidae > Peucedramus > Peucedramus taeniatus. The sequence continues at coordinate 96,607 of WBNO01024062.1, forward strand.
CCTGTTATTATTTGTTCTAAATTTCAGCATCGTCTTTATTCTTGAAGACTCAAGGAAACTTTTTTTTAAGATTTCTGACACTGAAGAGAGAGCAGAATTAGGACACGCCGCATGCAAATTCTCTGCAGAGGTGACCGTGCCCCCACTGCCAGCTCGCTGCCTCTGCTGCTGAAATCAATGGGAGTTTTTGCACCGACTTCAATAGGAGAAGAGACTCCTGTACAAAGCACACTACTTTTCACCGGTAATGGAAATGTCACAGCGGTGCCATTCAGGAAGGAAACCAAGTGGAGGGAAATTAAAGAGGAAACTCCAGTCTTGTGCAGTTTAGTTGCTGATAGCTCATCTCGCTCAGCCTGCTGCACCCTCAGCCGGTTACACAGTGCTGCCTGGTTTAGCATTCTTTGTCTCTTTGTCATTTCTTATTGAGCCCACAAAGAAAGGTTTTATCACACTCCTCTGGAAAAAGAAAGAGCCTAGAGATTGAAGAGATCAGGTGGCATTTCACCTCTAGTTTTCTTCATTCCCAGCTGGAGAGCTTTGAATGCTCTGCACAGCCAACTATTCTCTGACTATTCTATAGCTAGATGAAGGACCATTGGCCAAAATGTCATCCTTAACCTTATTTTCTATTCCTAGTTTCTAGTTTAATAACCAACATTTTTACTTCCCGTTGTTTGATTTGCAGCCAAAATTCTGACGTGTTATCAGTTTTGTTGCCAGATAGCGCATTAAGCCTTACTAAGGGGTAAACATAATGATCTTCATTAAACCTTCTAAATGAACCCACCTCCTGCTTCTTCAGGTGGAGGAAGGCATTGACAAGGAACACTGCTGAACTGTCTTACAGCTATTTTTCCCTTGCAAGCAGAAGGAGGGAGAGAAGAGTGGCAGCTTTTAAAGAAGGAAAAAAGTTAGATAAACATGAAAGGGTTTGTGAGATTTCCTTTCTTAATGGCAAAGTTTTCCAGTAATAAATCACAATTCAGTCCATGCCATTAGTTTTGGGGGCATTATATCCCCTCATTAAAGTGCATAAACAATTATATTTATTGAAGGTAATGTACTGTGTAGTGCATTATAACGACACTCATTAACATATGTAATCATCATTTGAATGGGCTTTGCTACAATGTAAACTGATAATGGCATGATTACCCACTGGGTTATTAACTTTTCAGTCCTAAGATAATAAAAGGTGATACAAGAAACAAAAAGCACATGTGCATTGCCCTTCACATGTGATTTATGTGCTTCACTGTGGAGCTATGAACACAGGTACCCATCATTGGGGAGACTGGCTCTTTATTGCACATTGTATTTGACAGAATAATAAATGTAGCTGAATGGTTCTTGGGTGGGCATCTGGGGAAAAAAAAAGTCCTGTGAATAAGGCAGGCACTACTTCAAACTGCAAGACCCAGCAAAGGAAATAATTTTGTCTGTCTCTCTGTCTCTCACTAGCACTCTGTGGCTTACAGATCTTCATATGCTCTGTCAGACTCACAGAGATTAAGGAAAAAAAAATCCATCTTCTTTATACATTTCTCCTCCTCCTCCTTCAGCCCACCATGCGCTGCTCTCTGCCTGGGCTATAATTGCTGTTTATGAGAAAATGAAGGGATGCACTATGCTAAGGTACCTGTGTGCTAAGGTATTCATATTATGCTAAGTGTATGCTTGTATCAAACAGATGGTTTCAGGTATTGAAATGCAGCTTAGCTGCAGTATCAGAGAATAGATTTATCAGTTTGCTGGAGCTTCTCTTCTATAAAATGCCTATTTGGAGGCATCAGAGGTATTATAAATACAGCTTATTTGTGTAATTTATCAGCCCTCTCCGGGGTTTGTCTCTGTGGAATCTTAGTGCCTTAATTTTAATGAATGAATCTGAGTTTGTTTTAGGAGGGGATGAGTTAAGAAATATTAAAATAAAACAGACTCATGAGCAGTCATTCAAAAAAGCACCAGTTACCAATAGACAGGGCCTCTCAAACTTTAAGTGGCATATATATGCTAAAGTGAAAAATGATGTGTAAATCTGCAGTGCCTATGGTGAATTGAAATACATCAGCCATTGTGGTGCTAGTAAGACTTGTTTCTCCACTATACTTTGACTTGCAGGCAAGGGGCAGGTATGTCAATAGCTGATACAAGTTTGCCCTGACACAGCGCCAGTGCTGAAGCACGTGGAGCCAGAAACTGCAGTTTACAAGAGGCAGAGGAACCGGTCCAACAGGTCCGAGCCAGACTCCTCACTGCTTATAGCACAGAGGGTGTGACAAGGACAAGAACAGTGGTGGCCAGAGCACATCTGGGCCCAGCTGCCTTACCCACCCTCAGGACCACGTGCAACAGAGTGCACAGTCTTGCAACTGTGCCAGTCAAAGTTAGCTGCCAAACACACCTAACCATGAAGGGGTAACGTTAAAAACTCCCATGCCCAGAAAAAACCCAAACAATCAGGCCAGAACCTTGAGTTTGATGGCAGGTACCACCAAGGAGCACCACTGAAGAAGAGTTAATGTTGTCATTAAATAATATTCAATTTAATACAGTCATCTCTTACTTTTGAAGTCCTTTGAAACTAAATTGTTTGGAACTTCTATTAGCTTGGCATTCCTTTAAGGAGTCTTCTGTCAGTCCCTGGCCCTTGAAGAGGCTAAATATCTGCACTTTCAGCTCTCCATGGAGTTCTAGAAAGCTCTGGGATGGTTTATGGTTTTCCATTAGCCAAGGGTCTAATAGAGACCTGAGATCCGTTAAGTGGGAAATTCTTCTCATGGAAAGCAATATACCGTAATTCTTTGCTAAAATCTGAGCCCACACAAGAAATCTGAGCTTGTGGTAAAGACCGGGGTGCAGTAAGTTTGTGCAGGAAATTACTTCATACTGTTTGTTATTGGACTATTTATCCATGACTTTTTAGACAACAGACACGATGGACCTGATTTACTCTGGAACCAAACAGGGGAGATGCTCATTAGGTGACCGGCCCTGTGGACAGGAGCTTTAAATCACACCCTGGTATTGCAAACACCTCGTTAGTGATTTGGAAACTGCTGAGGGGCTAAGGAGAATGAGAACACCCTTCTCTGCTCCGCTGACAGCATTTTTCCAGATCAGCTGTACTCATTTAGGGAGTCACCAAGGGCTGTGAACCTTGCACCACTCTGACCTCCCCCCCGGCTTGGGCAGACTTTCTGCCGCGGTGGTGCCAATAGCAGCATAAGTGAATCAAACCTATTGTTCTTTTCTGGCCATGATAACTTGACTTACTCTTTTGATTGAACTGTTCCGACAGGGTATAAAAACTCACAGAGAAAAACACAAAATAAATGTAGTATGTGAAAATACCTTGTACTACCTGAAAGCTCAAAGAGTCAGTGGTTGCTTTTGTTATTGCCAGTTCCAACTGATAGCATCAGTGCTTATTCCCACAATCTTTCTTCTCTTATTTCCATCTGTTCAAATTTATGTTTTAATAGGGAGAAGATTTGAGATAAAAATAGTTTTTTGGTAGCATTTACAACAACTTGGAAGTTTAAAGGTTTCTGTGTTTCCTTCAAAGAATCATTGTGTATCATGGATTTTCAGATACTTCACTATTCAATAGCTACTGCATAAAAATAATATGTGATTTTAATAGGAGAAGCTTTAAAATGAGGAAAGTAGGGAGAATTAGCTTATGCCTTCCAGAAGTTTGTCTGCTGTTAAGCCTTACAGTCTGTCTGGCAGTGCTGGAAAGTCAACTGATTTCAAAGGTTTGACCCTCCCCAGGGCAGAGCACTCAGCCCCCTTGGAGAGGAGGAAATACTTGGCATTTCTCTGGAGCAATTCCTGCTGCTTCCTATTCACAACAGCACTGATACCTCTGGGGACAGGGGAATCAAATTGCCCAGGAGCTACTGCAGAAGTTGAGCTGAGGTTTTCAGAATGGGTAGAGGGAATCAAGAGACTCACACCTATGTGGCACTCCCCAGATTTCAGAGCAGCACAAAAACCACATTTACTTGGCTGACCAAAGCAAAGTGTGAGCAAGCTTTGATGAGGAGGAGGTGCAAAACCTGCCTCAGACTCCATCTGCTCTTTGCCCTCTGACTGTTTTGTAGTACTTTGTCACAGGGAACAGCCATTGAGGAACTTGAGGATTGTGGTTAATCCAGGGAAGACTGGAAAACGAGGGAAGGGAGGACCTCATGATAGTTTTCACACTAAGGAGATATTTTCTTTCCCCTTGTGCTATTGTTCCTCTTGTTTTCAAAGTCTCAACACAAATCTAAGAGCTCTGCATGAAAGGTACAGTAGTCTGGGTATAATTACCACAGCTGCCACAGATGGCTCATTTTAACAAGAGACCCTAGGTAAACCTAGTTGTTTCGCCTGCAGCATAAACAACAAAATATTCTACTTAAACAAGTGGATCTGGGTCTGCGGAGGTGAAGCTCAATTCTGCCTTAATAATCTCTGTCATTAAAGAAGTGCAAAAGATGTTGGTGGGACAGGGCCCAGCTCAGGGCTCAGTTTTGGTGTGTACCCGTGTAATCTCCAAGGAGGAGGATGTCTGGGTGTTGGGATGCACTTTGCCCTTTAGCTGGGATACCCTGAGCACTGCATTTGAAGTGCAAGACATTGTCCATTCCCTGGGAAGGGAAGAAAAGGAAAAGGAAGGGAAATCTTAAAACATATGAAATTTTCCAGTGTCATCTACTAAGTCCCTCTAACAAATCTTGCTGCAGGACAGATGCCCCAAAGATCACATCCTGTTGTACTCTACTAGCTGCCCACTGTCAGAATTGAGATTAGTATGTTTTGTGGATGAGGAACTAGAAGGACTTTTCCTGCTTGACTTAAATCAGTACTTCAAATCAGGTCAAAGAAGATGGGTGTGCAGGAGACTCAGGACATTAACACCTAAAACTGCTTTCCTCGTGGGAGAAAACAAGAGAGGAGAAATGATTTTTAGCTTTCTGTATCTGTTCACATTTGTGAAGTGGAGCTCCAAATCAATGCACATATTCTTCCTGAAAACTCACAAATTGGTATCTGCAGGATACCTTTATTCCTTCCAGCCCTGTATCTCCACCTGCATCAGCAAACTCTCCTCACAGAGGTCCTGCTGGCACCAGCTCATTAGCACAGAGCTACTAATCTTCCTTTGCTAAAACCTTCCACTTCTCTTCTACCTGATTATAATGTCCTTAACTTTTCAGTCATGTAGACCCATGTTGTAGTGACCATTTTTATTTTCTCCTCAAGAAACTGTTGCCTGTGACTACATGGATTTCCTAGGTACCACGCTTAGCCAAGTCCATGCTGTTGACCACCACAGCCTTTCCCCTCTGTCCTTCAGTGCTACTGCCACAAGTACCTGCCCCAACTCCATGCTTATCATTTTACCCACTGCTTTGGTTTCCTTATGGATTATTAAAATACATTTCCTCAATGATTTACAAACATAAAGATGGGAATTTCTGGCCGTAACACCAAGGTCCATGACCTCTTTCACATGTCTCACTTTTCCCATAGGACTGCAAGTACCAACCTGGCATCTCTCAGCCTGTTTGTTCCACAAGCACCTTTACCACATAGCTCCCCATAGAAATAGATAGCCCCATGCCATGTCCTCCTCTAGATCCCATCTTATGGCACATGTCCATTATAACACCACCATTAAGCTCACCTTGACACCTCTGTAGGAAGTCTACAAACAGATAATGACAGCCTGCAAAGATGTTGTGCACAAGATGAGCAACAAGAGGTCTATGTTATAGCAAGGAACATTCGAGCTCGTGTTAAAGGCAAGGAAAGGGTGCAGGCTAAGAGGAAGGTGCCTCAGAAGGCTGAAAAATCTCCATCAGTAGAAATCATTAGGAACAAGATACATACATACATATATATTAGTGATTAAATAGCTAGAAGGGAGCCTGCTGTAGGAGAGGAGGGTATATGGGATAACATCACAGGTCCCTTCCAATCCCATGACTTTATCACATCTTTGAAATCTATGCGGTCATGTGAATGTTTATCTATCCCTTTCTTTTTCTCCCTACTCTTCCTTGAGCATGCTTTTTACCATTTCCTGTTCCTTGGCTTCCTTTCAATAACCTTACTACTTATTTCACCTACCCCAAGAGGGGCCTTGGTCCCTCTTGAGACTTCTAGGCATTACTCTAACAGAACCACAAAGATGTAATAACATTAAACCTTTGATTCTTTCCATATCCATAAGCTGCTGTGCTAGTGCTGCTCTGTGCCAAGGAAGAAGCTGCATTTTTTCTTTCCTTGGTGAAGGGATTCCTGCATACACAAATTTTGGAAAACATTTGGGCAGTCCTTTGGGAAGAACAGCACTTAATAAATGTAAATTATTATTATTATTATTTTTATAACACCAACAGGAGTTGCAGAATCTTCAACTGGTCTCTCTGTTTTAAGAAAATATCCAAGTGGGAAATTAGTGGGACGTGGTCACACTGGGCCATGTGAAAATTAAATTCTAGCAAAATTAACAGAAATGAGATTGATCACTGTATGCTAAGGCACCACAGCCCTGCCATACTGTAGCTGTCAGCAGTAAGAGAGGAGAACTCTCTCTGACTTCAGCTACTCCTGGTAACAGTAAAGGCAACGAAAAGCTCATTCAGCCTGATTCACTGGAGACCTCTTGAGAAATCATCTACAGAGATCAGCTACAATCCGAGTAATTTCTTTGTGTGTTTCTTTATACAACGGCTTTATGAACTTTGCATAGCTGACCCTCATGTGACATCCGAGGCTGGAGTCTGGTCTTCTTACACAGAACTGAATGGCAAGAAGAAAAGCTCTGGTGGTTTTAGATGTTCTCAGAGAGCTTCAGGGACATGGACTCCCTGAGAGTGTAGTACCTCTGCAAGAGCTCTGGCATAGCTTTTGGAAGAAGCCCTGGGCATGGTTTCCAGGTCTTTGGATCACAGGCAGCCCTCTCTGGGCAAACCACTGGGACTGGTGGGCAAGAAAGGGTCAGAGCACAGAGCCTGACACTGGGTCCTGCACCACTGGGGCTGCTCAGAGTGGGGGGCAGAGCATGGGATGAGCATCAGACCTGCTTGTGCTCCCTGAGAAAGAAAAATGCCATAGACCTGTAGGGAGGTGGGGAATAGGATGAGTTGAGGAGGCCTGAGTAGGGTCAGCTGTCGGACTGAAGCCCCTCTGCAACACGTGGATGGAAAACATGCAAACATATACTCAGGGTTCTCAACAGACACTGCCCCTGGGTGGGGGATAGGATGCTCCCAGCCCCACAGGTAGTGGGGGAGGATGGCTACCCCAGCACAGAGCTCTCCCTGTCTGCACTGAGAGCTGGCCAGGTGTGGCTGTCCTGGGAATCCGTGCACAGCACGCAGGGAACGTGGCTCCGTGTGTTTTGGGATGGCTGCTCTGGGATCTGCAGAAACCCATCTAGAGGGGTTGTAAGAGAAATGTAAGAGGAATGGGTTAAGCTGGTGTGCCAACACGCCTCTTATCTGAGGAGGCTTTTCCTCTTTCTTTCTTTTTCTGTTCCTGTGTTTTATTCACAAAGATCTACAATGTATAATATGTATATACATGTATATGGAAATATTAGATTTGGATAGGAAAATATGGGCTGCAGGAGCCCGTGGACAATGCTCCCTTTTTAGTTGTTATAAAAAAGAAAATAATTGTGAAAGCAGAGAGAAATCTGCAGCTGCTCCGGGCTATTCATACCATAAGAGATCCCATCAGGCTTTCTTTATTGTTGCAGTTTTGGCAAATTATTTTCTTATCACACACAACCTATTCACTTCTGTTCCTGGATAAGCACTTAGGCTCATAAAGCAGTGGGTCAGCAACAGTTTAGCATAGAGCACATGGAACTGCTGACCTTGGGGACTGCTGGTGCCTGCCCCTCCAAAAAGCAGCAACTGGAGTCAATAAAAAACTGGCCAGGCCAGTCCATTAGTGAGCCCAGCTCTGCCACTGCCCGCATGGCTCACCCGATGGCTGTGCAGCCCACTTCTCCTCCTCCTGCCATTGTGTCTCACTTTACAGAATGTGATCGTGGCTCCTTCCCCAGGAGAGTGGGATGTGGAGCTCGCTGCCTCCCTGATCAGGTGCATTTTCCCAGGGGAGGCACAAGTGCCTATCCATGTGCATATTCTCCTATAGGCACCGCGGGCACGACTGCGCCCGAGGAATGTGTGATATAGATTAGATCAGCAGCAGTGCTGCACTGTCTCCAGGCCAGGCAATGAGTTTATTGTGCCCAACACACATGTGCACTGGACAAATGCTCTGGCATCTTCAGCGTGGGCAGAGAGCATGCTGCTCCTATTATACTAGCCCATTAGGGAAGCAATTTGAAGAAAAATATTTAGCAATTTGGAAGGAAGCATGGTTCCAGAATGGCTTGTTTCTGTGTGACAGCCTGCCATGTACAGATGAAAGGGAAGGCTTGTAACAAATTTTCATTACCCGCAAATAAAAAAAAAGCAACAGCAGGCAGAGCAAGTGCTTTCAGCCTGAGAGGTGTGGCCAGAAATCCCCCCAGGAGACCACAAAGGAGTCTCAGCAAAATAAATCAATCAATCTATCAATCACCTACACTTGCATAGCGCCCTTTATGAAAATGGCAATCAGTGCCTGACAGCCTGTCAGACTTTGGCCTTCAAGTCTTTGCCTCAAAACTAGTCATTAAGTTCACCAAAATACAAGCTGCAACTCCCTGCTCTCACTCGGCGTCCTTGCTCACCTTCCTTCCCTAAGCTGCTGTGATTTCTCCGTAGAAAATATTCTTTGCTCGGAGCAGCTGTGGCCGGGGTTTGTGACATCGTGCAGCAGAGGAGGGCCTGTAAACAACTCATGTGTTTCAGACTTGCTTTGTTCCCATTCTCTGCTGCAAATTTGGGCCCAGCATTTGGCATGGGAACTTGTCCTTCAAGAGCAGAGCCGTTGGAAGTGGAGCTCATGGTTCCACTGCGCACCCTGCGTCACACCACTCACCTTCGCTCGCAAATTTCTCTTTAAAGCAGAATTCAGAGAGCAAATGAAGTACCTTGGTGGAAAGAGCTGCCCACTAACAGACCATTTCTCTTCAGAATCACAGGGAAGCCCGCCTGCTGTGAGTGTGTAGATGAAGGCAGCCCCCTAGATACAACTTCTAGCTATGTCAGTCACTTTGCTGTCTCACACCAAAGTGTGGCACTAGCCCTTCCTCTGCTAGTCTACAGCTTCCCTCCCAGAAGAGCTAACTGAAGTCTCTTGACTAAATCCCCATACAAATAAAATTTTTCAAGTGAAGATATTTGTTTTTAGAAACAGCACTAGAACATAAGGCTGAGGCTTTATTTTCACTGATAAAAATAGGGTTCAGGCACAGACTCTGGTTTAGAAAGTCCCCAATCTGGGAAGCTGTGGGTTTATGCTGTATAGCCTTCCACAGGTGTGTCTTCTGTCAGTTTATCCCATTATGTTTGGGACTTACATATAATTTCAGCCTTGAGATTCCTTGAGTTTCTTACTTTTGTTTATTTTTTGTTTACTACTCAATATTTTCATTTGAAAAGCCTTATTTTCTTTCTTTTGGGGAAGCAATGGTCAGTAACCTCCATTTCCTCATTTGACTTCTCTTTGCTTTTATAGACTTTTACCTTATCCCTCCTTGATCATCTTTTTCCAGGCTAAAATGTCCAGCTCTGTTTAATCATTTTCACATCTGGGAGCTGCTCCACATCTTTGATCACTTTATTTGCCCTCTTTTGCCAGTTTTATGGCTTGATTACATATCTTTTAAGATTAAAGGACAGAAACGCATATTTACCACTTGCTTTCTATTAAATTCCCATTAATATCTAAAATTCAGGTTTTTTTCCCCTTTTTCAGCTATAGCTAAAGACTTTGAGCTAACATTTTCATAAAGCAAATCACACTGGCTTTAAGACATCTTTTTGAAAATACCAACATCCAATTTTGATCCCAACACCTTTCCCGCAACCTAGTTGCTCCATGATCAGTGTCCTGAAGCTCTTCCATATCTCAGTGCAGTCAGGTTTGGGTTTTACTACTGAGCATAATATTACAATATCAGTGAATGGCATCATATTGATTTTCATTCTCTGTTTTATGAATATGATGCAATACAGAGTCTTGTCAGCCTGTCCTTTCAACTCCACAAGGAACAGATTGCTCAGGGAAGTTATGGATGCCTCATCCCTGGAGGTGTTCAAGGCCAGGTTGGATGTGGCTTCAAGCAGCTTGGTCTAGTGGGAGGTGTCTCTGCCCACAGCAGTTGGTTTGGAACTTCAAGGTCCCCTTCCAACCCAAACCATTTTATGAACCTTTGATTCTATGATAATCACCTTTGTGCTCAGGAAAAGAGCGACTGTCATACTCATTTTAAAAATTATACCAAATTCCTAAATATGTATTTTCACAATTTTGTGTGACACTGCACCATTTCCAGCAGCTCTCCCCTTGCAATCCCTCAACCTGACTGAGGAGCACTATAGGTCACAATGACAAAGAATTTGGATTTGGGAAAGGGGTGAAAAAGAAAAAAACACAGAGGGAGCTATGAATATAAGCCAGAGCTTTCCATTTATTTGTCCATTTCTGCAGGGTTTTGTGATTAGTGTCTTGTGCAATCTGATTTCCACTACTGCAAAGAAATGCTTCTACTTTGCTGGTCCCTTTCTCAAAAAAGAAGGCCAAGTGGGGATAATACATAATGTGAGCAGCATGAGGCAGAATTAGGGTCCCCAAGATAAGCCTTTGCATTTAACACCTCCATTCATTTTCACTCTCTGGAGATTTTGGAAACCTCCACTAATGACTGAAAATTCTATTGGGATAGATTTTTTAAAAATCTTCTTTAAGTGAAGAGATAGAAGTCACTGCTTCTTAGTAGCTATCAATTAAATCTGAATCTTCTTTTCCACTTCAATAATATTTTCTGATTATATTAATTCTTTTTTCTTTCTTGCCTCTTTTGGCCAATGGGATTCAACTTCCTTTTAGGGACTTGCAGTAATTTAAATGATATAAACATTTAAACAAGGTGGAAAGTTAAAGCTGTTAATTAAAAGCTTTCCTCATATTCCTTACCTGCATTCCTGTTTGTCTTGCCAAATTTTATTTGGAATAATATTATAAAGGTAGGGAGATAAGCCACTGGACATACAAATTTGAATACCATGTAAAGAACCAGTTTTCATGTGTGTGTGCATTTGTGGTAGGTACAATACATAGGTAGGCAGTTTGGTAGGTAAAGAACAGAAAATTAAAGAGGACAGAAAAAAGAAGAAGGTGCAAAATAACTTCAGAGCAAGTGACGTAATTTTTTTTATTTATCATTTACTTCCAGTTGCATTTGAAATTGCAGAGTTGCTAGAATTTAATCACCCATGCTCTCAAAATAACTGCAGGTATTTAAAGCTCTTGCTTTTCAGAGGAAGCTGACCCCTGCTTTTATCAACTATTAAATAAGCTATTTTTAAAATAGGTAAGTTGTGCTATAAAGTAGCTCTGTTGGATTTCAAGCCCTTCATAATGTAGATGGTAACTACATTCACTTCTGCCTCACTTATATTGAAGCCTGCACCACATTTTACATGGTAGATTCCTAACCTTTGCTGTGGGTGTAAACACTATTACAACATGAATCTTGTATGTATCTGTGTGTACACAGACCCACACTTTTTTTTTTTATTTAAACTTAAAAAACCACAATGTCAGAGCTTTGCTTATGCTACGTCCTCTGTACTTACAAAACCATCTGAGAATACATGCAAAAATTGCTGGGCTGTCTTAAGGAGTGAGCCAATGCACTCTGTTCTGCTTACTATGTATAAAGCATGCCTCTGGATGATAAGGAGAAAAGAATAAGAAAAATATTCCTGCTAAGTCTTGGAAAAGCAGGAGAGTTTCATTACAGAGAATGTTTGTTCCTGGCCCAGGAACTCTACCCATGTATGCTCTGAGGAAAAGGATGCAGTTGCCTAGAAAAGGATTGTCAGTCTCTTTGTTTTTCCACCTACCACCGTTGCATGCATTCCATGGCAGTGAGCATGCACTCTTCTCAACATACACAGTATATATAACATGTGTAAATACATATATGTACATATACTTACACAGGTCTAAATACATAAATATCAATTCAAGATACAGACAGTTATGTGTGCACACACACACCTGCACATTGTCACGTGTTGTCTGGACCAATACTGATACACTCTCATGTATGAGGGTCACTCCTAATAATATAAGACTATTTTTGATATTGACATTGTGTCTAGGAATAAGGTTCTGGTCTGGCAAACAGAAAGATGCTTCATCCTCAAAACATTTGCAGCCTGAATGTTACCAATTTGCTCTCAGTGAGCTAATTCCAGGTGCCAGTCCATGAAAGGAAAATATGTATTATTAGTATGATATCCACATCGCTAGGAGATGCTGAGTTTTAAATGTGCCTGGCTGCAGACAGTAGGAGAAAATTTTCCCGGGGAGGGAGACCACTGCCTATTTCTAACTTCTGTATTCTCTTAATGCCTTGTCCAATTTGTCTTACAACTTCATGGAAAAAATAATTTTGCTCTAAGTTTTCAACAATGTTGAAATTTCATTTCACTGAAAAGTAGAAGGCCGTGGACAAAAGAAAATACAAGTCTGGCTTCTTTTCAAAGGTTCATGTCATGCCAAACTGGTGGAGAGACTCTTGTCTTTCCACAGTATGTTTAACATTTAAGGACCAGGGAAATGACTGATTTTTCTTCCCTTTGTTTTTGGTTTTGAATTTAAATTTACAGTTTTAACCAGTTTTACGATGGGTGCTTTTTTGCTTAAGAATTCTTGTAGCTGAGCAAAACAGAGAAATCATCTTCTGACAGATGAAAATGGGAAGTTGTTGCTGGAACCATTGGGGTTTTCTCAAATTTTTGGAAAAAATAGACTACAAACCTGCAAATTTTGTTACCTTTTTCAGCTGTTTCATCTATTCAAATGATAAATTGCACTTCCTATGTCTGTATTTACATCAGATGTTGATATGCCACCTTCCTACAAGATTTTTAATTATTTTTTATTATATTTTGAGCCATTTTCTCTGTAATTTTATGTTTTATGTTATACTTTAGCTTCAATGAACTGCCTATTAGCTTACTGCTCTATATGGAAGCTGATGCATTCAAAGATCTCCTTCGGGTCCTCCATATAGCTCTGTTCCACTGGTGGTGTTTTTATTTTATTTTTTTTACAATGACTTTTGATTCATTCTGTACATCTAATTTTTCCCACATAACATCAGTAAAAGAGAATATAGGAGGGGGATGGTTTCCTCCAAACAGGGGGTCTCCCTCTTGGCTTTGATTTGCTTGGCAATCAGAGATTTTGTGTACAATCTCGTGCAGCAAAAGGTGAGAAATGCAGAAGCACTGGCTTTTAACAAAAATACAGACAGCAGCAGGAAGTCTTCTCTGCCCAATTACAAGGTGATCCCAGTTCATTTTTATGGTTTGATTTTTTTTATCACATATGTTTCCAAACACAGCCCTGATATCCTGTGGGGATGCTTTTGTAAAGAGCCAGAGCTTCTGATTTAAGGAGCTTCAAAAATAGCTCTCTGCCTCTTCTGTCTGGAAAAGAGCAGTCATGTAACAACACCTTTATTCTCTTTGAAAAATAGAAGGATGTCAAAAGAAAAGTTCACAGTGAAATTAGGCTGATTTGTTTTGTGGTCCTGTGATTTTGGCTTCAGATGTAGGAGGGAAAAAACAACAGTTTGTTTAATAGAAAAAAATTACTATTAAAACAAATTTTGTGCTCAGAAAATTTCTTTGCCAAATAGGCACTGCCATCAATTATACAAGACCCCTGGAAAAATATAAATAAAAAGGCAAGCTAGATATCCATGGATGGATTTTTTTTTTTCCCTGTAGTCAGCATACATCTCAGCCCTCACATTCAGAGAGGGAAAAATCTCATTAATTTTGATATAAATGATCAGCATTTCCCACAGATTTCCTCTCTGTTGTGACGGATGCTAACTGGGAGTCTGCTAGCATCTCCCTCACCTAGTGAGAGTGGCTTCCACTGATGCCAGTAGGGAGGAGCTGCCATTTGGGACACAGTGAGAAGTCATCAAGGCATTCCTAGGTGTGATTTTTTCCAGGCAGGACCACCCAGAAAAGCACTGCTCAGAGTACCAGCAGAGCTCACTCTGTAAATTTTATGCAGCTTCCTCCCACTGCATCATCTGAATAATTGCACCCTGCATATCTGCATTAATGAATTCACTCTCTAAGAAACTCACGGAGTAAATTATCCAGATGGTAAAAGAGAATGGCATGGCCATCTTCCTCCTCAGTGTGCTAAGTCAGCCCAACATGCACATAATGATGCTAACACAGGTGGGAGGTGGACACCCAGACAGCACCTGGCTCATCTTCAGCATTTCCACTCGTGTGGCAAGTATGATTGTATGTCCCCTGGAGACTTATTTCAGGCTCACAGGGATGCACTGCGTAGTGCTTAATGATAGACAACTTTCTCCTAATGATGTGGCTTACACCAATTTGTGTTTATCCAGCAACATTTCCCTTTTAAGCAGACTGGACTCCTCTGTCCCTAGGTAGCATGCCATTCCCTCTCTCCCTCTCTCTCCTGCACACAATGTCTCAAACCACCACATCAGAAATAAAATACAAATCAAATCAAAAACAGAAAGCAATTTTGATGGTCCTGTCTGTTGAAACTGAGACCTAGCCCAGCATTACAGAGTCTGCTGTGTCCAGATGCCTGAAGGGGAGCCCCCTGAATTCTCAAGTGCAGTGAGGAACAGGTCACTGTGGGACCATCAGTACTCTGAAACCTCTAAAACGGGGTCAAAAGTAAGGAAATCAGAGTTCTGGTACATGTTCCACTAACAAAATTCCTCCATAATTTTTGAAAGGCATCCACAATTTCACATCATGCCTAGCAGTGGCAGGGTCAAAACTCCTACTAGCTTTAGGATCAAGCCTATAATTTCTCCAGGTTTCATCCAGGCTGCCTGTGCAATGGATATCCTAACACCATAGGTAATGTTACCATTCCACTTATTTCCTGGAAACCTGTCTCAGATTCCCCAACAGAAGCCAATAGGAAAATTCAAAGCATTAACAGTGATTTTTGATAGTGCTGCAGGCTTTTTAAAATGTAAAAACAAACCTAAAAGTCCACTCCCACAAACTCTCCATTGTTGCTTTCCTCAAGTTTACTGATTTCTTCAATGGGCATGTCCAAGAGAACACCATAAATATCTCCATAAATAATCAATGACTCATCATATAAATAGTTCCAGAACATAGGAAAAAGCCATACAGAGCATAACCATTTACAATGAAGACTTAGTGCATTTGATAATAGCATGCTGAATTCTTAAATTGTACAACTAGTGAGAAATTTAGCAACCAAGCTTAATAGAAAAATACCAATTCCTTATAAGAGTTCGCCATAAAAAAACAAAAACCAAAACAAAACAAAGAACTTCTGAGATGTCAGCTTAAAACATGGACAGTTATGCCAAAAGCCATGTGGCTGGGCAGTGATAAGCAGCTAGAGAAGCTATACCAAATCTGGGGAAAAGAAAATTATTATTTGGGAAATGAGAAGGGATGAAAAACAATCCAGTATTTCAACCAGGAATTGAATGGTGCTGTGTTGGGTGACATTTTTATATGTGCTGCACTCCCCACTTCAGTCACGAGGTGGGGTGTGAAGAGCTTGTGTAGAAAATGCTATCAGTTGTTCATTGAATGAAATGTGGAAGAAAGAGAGAAAGGCTGTGTTGCAAAGAAGTGCTGGAGCTAATGCACTGGAATCTGTCATTGTTTTGAAACATACTTGTTCAGACAGCAAAGTAAACAAATTAATTTATGCATATATGAAGGGAGGATGGGAGCTTCAGTGCTTCAGGTGTGCTGCATATATGAAAGGCCCATTGATTTTCTATTACTAAAAGAGAGAACATGGAAAATATGGCTTTATACAATCAAGATTTGCACTTGTTTTATGCTTATTGTTATGACATTAAGTGTAATACATAGCTACACCTAAGAACTTCTGCAGTTACATCTTATGGTATTTTAAATTCCATAAAGTAAGCTGTTATCTACTCAAAAATTGAGAGATGGTGGAGAGGGAGACCTTTGTGAGGAAGGGAGCATTTCTGCCTGTATTCTGGTCAACTGATCATGCACTGTCTCCCTTGAATGCCCAAGCAATAACATCATGTTCCCCAACCATTATTTGGGAAAGCAAACTAAAAGAGAATGATTGCAACAAAAATCAGAGAAGTAAAATCAGGGCAAGTAGTCCCCATGTAGAAGGGCATCATGTGTAACACAGTGAAATAACTTCTAAATTATGTGAAAGCATTTGGGCTTTGTTCGTGGTGGATATGCCACTGTCCCCCATGTGATTTAATGACCTGATAATCCTGCCTCTTGCTGGGAAGGTGTTGTCTCAGTTGAATGAGAGCCATCTTTTCTCACCATTACCTGGTACAAGATTCCAATATGCAGTCATCTCCACTAGGAAGTCAGCATAATCCAGACAGGAGAAACAGTGATGATGGAAGTGTGCAGCATATAGCAGGAATATATGCTAGGACTGCACAGTATGTTATAAAAGCCCTGTTTGATATCTTTATGATTTTTGGATTGACCTGTGCCACACTGTGTCACTGATCTAGTTGGAGACAGGTAAATTCCAAGTGAAATGACCTCTGCAAAACCACTCTGAACCTTTTATATATTTATACCCTCACTTGGTTAATATATGTTGCATAGTAAGATGCTAACCTTTTACCTTTCTGATTTGGGCACCACTCCAGGTTGTGCCAGTCTGTGGAAAATTTCAGATTTCAGGATCAATTTCACAAGCTTTTGTTAGCTGGCACCAAGTCTTTATACATCACTCCAGCTAAACTTTCACAGATGTTGGAAATCAGAGGTCCTTCATGCCATAGTAATTCACCGTAATGCCTAATACTGGTGTGGATTTCACCTTCATCTCTAGGCCTGTGAAGAAATTGTGTGAGTGCTGTTAATCCACATACAGCTAAAGATAAAATATGAAACTTCCTTTCAGCTGCAGGCACCAAAATTCTCCTACTAAAGCCAAGACTCTTATAGGTTAGAATTACAATACGTGAATAATAACAGCACCGATACAGACCTTTTTATTCTCAAAGAGCCTTAGAAACATTAACTCACCTTTCCAGGCTCCCCAGTGAACTAGGTCAGTATCATTATTCCTGTTTTACACAGGGAGAAAGTGGGACAGAGAACCATGCCACTGGTCTGCATTGCCCTTTCCCAGTGAAATATGCAGGCACAGACAGACTCAGCAGAGCAACCACCTGCATCTCTATTGCTTCTCTGCATTTCTCCTCAGGAACTCTACCAGTTCTGTGGCTTCCAGAAATAAAGTTTCCTCTCTATATCTGAGCAGGGAGAAGAAATGACGGTGTGAGCACAGGGGCAGCCTGAGTCTGGCCAGGGTCAGTGTGAGAGCCCTGAGAGAGCTGGCACAACAAGTGATGGCGTGATGGTGGTAAGAGCAGACATGGACATTTTAGCTTCCCTGTGGTCAGTTCATGCAGCAATAACAGAAACATTACAATGGTACAAGGGCTGGTGTAGGACTCGCTGCCTGGGTTAATGGCCATTGGTGGTGTTTCTTCTTGCCCCAGGTGCCCCCACCTCCATAGTGCTGTGCAGATGTGCCTCACAGCTGAGCTGGGACATAGCTCAGTCACACACTCACCAGTTTGTTTACCCTCAGCTGGCAAAAGAAAACTTAACCCCAAATCATCCAGCTCTCTTCACTTTACTAGGGCTTGGCACAACAGATTCTAAATGATCCAACTATTGATATTTACTTGGATCATGGAAAGTTTTCCCAGATTCTCAGCAATCTTCCCGGTGGGAAATTTTCTGTACTCATCTTTTTGCTGAGACACTCTTCAAATTTTTTTCCCCAGTTTTAATTCTCCTTACCCAAATCACTCGCTCTGCATAGAATCATAGAATTATAGAATGGTTTGGTTTAGAAGAGCCTTAAAGAACATCTGGTTCCAACCCCCTTACTACAGACAGGGATACCTTTCACTAGACCACATTGCTCAAAGCCTCATCCAAGCTGGCCTTGAATACTTCCAGGAATGGGAGATTCAAAACTTCTCTGGGCAACTTGTTCCAGCTTGGCTCACCACCCTCAGAGTAAAGAATTTCTTCCTAATATCCAATCTAAACCTAGTCTCTTTCAGTTTAAATCCATTTCCCCTTGCCCTGCCACTACATGTCCTTGTAAAAAGTTTCTCTCCTTTCTTGTAGGTTCCCTTCAGGTACTGGAAGGCTGAGATTAGGTTGTCCCAAAGCCTTCTCTTGTCCAGACCGAACAGTTCCATTTTCTTAGCCTTTCCTTGCAGGTGAGGTGATCCGGCCCTCTGATCGTCCTAGGTGCCCACAAGCCACTCTTTATCTTATTCAACAAAGCTGGAGAAGTGAGGTCATTCCCCTTCATCATCTTTCTGCAGCATATCTGTGCCTGAGGGCTTGGTACAGGTTTTATGCATATACACAGAACAACCCACTGCAAACAAGCACCAGCAGAACTAAGAAAGCAGAGCACTAATCTGCAATGGTCTGCCCCTGTCTCAAATCCTTGATGCCACAGAACCAGTGCTAGGCTTCAAAGTAATCCATATTCAGTTTCCTGACATGGGGCTCTGCAGTGCATGTTGTGGGATTTGTCCTGATGCTGTTGTGAGGCAGTGCCTGGCAGGTGATGCTTTTCTTCTCCCAGGTCTTTTCTGGCAGTGGACATCCATGGTCCTGGTCACCCATGCAACATTAAGCAGCTATTAAGGAGATGTTACATATCTGAAGTGAGTAAAAGCAGACACCAGACTTCAGCATATTAAAAGTTATTTTCTGCAAGACTGTGCAGAGCTCACTTCAAAGCTTAGTGGCAGAAAATCTCCTGGGGAGCTCTTACCTGTAAGAGCACAGACTGAGGTAACAAGCTGGGGGATAAAATGCCGTGGTTATAGAGAGGAAGTTACACTGCTAGCCAGAAGGTGCTATTGGTTGGCCAATACAAAGGAAGTCAAAGCTCCTAGGCTGTGCAAATACACTGAGGCCCCCAAACATCTGTTTTCTGCCCTCTTGTATAATTCATAAACAGTTCATGTTACAATGAGTGTTTTGCCATGATGCTTCAAAGGCTTTCTAGATCACCATGGATCTTACCATTATGTATGGTGTCTTTCTACTGGCAGCCTAGGAAGGCTGGCAATATTGGCCCATGTAAGTGCATTGGGCTGTTTCCCTCCAGAGACAACTATGGAAATCTTTACTTGAAGTATTTTTGGATACATATCCCTTTTTACCTCTGCTACTCCAGTTTATGGACTGTATTAGTGGGACAGAAGGTCAGAAACATTTCTTAGAAGTTGCAGATTACATTTGCAGTATAATGGTGAAATAGGCACTTGGGAAGCTGACAGACAGAGGAGGGAGGTGAACATCATACCAGGAGGATGATGAGCACTATCAGCCTCCCAAGATTGCATGCCCAGTTTCTTGTGGCCTTTGTGAGGCTGGGGGAGGGAACCTGGAACACACCTGCTAAGAGTGGTTTGCTGAACTGGGGAACATTTTGCACGGCCAAGAAGGAGTCCTTAATGAGGGGTTACAGCTGTGTATAATCAGGACAGGGTGCACTGTATTCCCCCTTTGAATTTTATGTTGCCTCTGTAGACAGCATGTGTTTTTATATAAGGCTTCATCCAGGATTACCACACACCTCTAATTCATGTGAATGTGCAGCATAGCAATACATGGACTTTATCAAGATTCATATGTCCATTTTATGATATTTTTTGTGGGGATTTTTACTGTACTGCATAGCTGGATTTTATTACCTTCAGTGTGTGTGTTTTATGGCAGTGATGCCAAGCATTTCAATGAATTGTGCAAGACTCAGACCCATGAATGCAAAGACATCTTCAGTGACTTCATAAATAACAATAAATACACTAAACTGAATGTTGTGGACAATCATTGTCTTTTACTGAGTGCACATACTACTATGCAAAATTAATAGTTATTAAAAACCCCTGTAGTAAGACAAACAGTTGTACACCAGCAGTCATTTTTTCCAGGGCCTAGGTGCAGCTGCAATATTGCTATTTATCTGTCCATTATCAGCATCTTTGACACAGATGTCATTTTCTCAGACTTATCTCGTCTCATTTTTTCATCAGGCTGGTGTTACAGAGGAGGAAAAGGTGAAAGTGAGGGAGATTGAACAAAAGCACTGAAATAAGGAGAAACAAATAGTATTTTCCAAATTATTTTCTCAAAACAGTATAATGATGCTTTCATACCTGTTGTGGGGTTTCATTCCCATGGGTCTACCACCCTTCTATGAGCTTGGGACAGCTTTAATTGCCCTGGACTTCTGTGATGCTGCCCACCCCAGCAGTAGGCTTCCACTCTGCTTTTCTCCCTGTGCCAGCACTAACCCTCATGGCTGCACACAATGCATCCATGGAAGAAGCCTGCAGATTTGGTTGAAAGCCAGTCACAGATTTCTGGTGGGATGAGGAACAGGTAAGATATTTCCCCAGCCCTTCATGTGGGATCTCCAGGCTTTCAAGGCTGGACAGTGACTCACCATCAGGGAGTGCTGGGGCAGTCTGGGGAGAGGATGAGTAAGTGCCTGTGAACTGTAGCTGCTGCTGCTCACCAAAACATGCCTTACTGAGCACTGATAGGAACACAGAACCAGTTCCCACAAAGCTGCTCTCTTGGGGTGATCTCTGAGCCAAAGAAGAGTATCATCTTTGCCTGAAACTCCCATCTGCAGTGCAATGAACTGCAAAGGAAACTGCTCTGCAGTGGGAGCCTGGGGCAGGGTGGAAAAGCTTTAACATCCTTTTTTTTGTTTGTTTTAAACTGAGTCCTTGTGGAGTGTGAGCCAGGTGATTTACCTTGTGGTTGGCTCCCAATGAGGAATGCTAATGGCCCAACATGCCAGATTCCATTTTCTGTCTCTGGCCCGCCAATAAAAAGTGTCACCAGTTGAAAATGTCTCCCATTAAGCCATTTGGCACTTCTGTCTTGGGTGGAGGTAGACCTTGGCCAGCTGGCAGAAAAGGCTGCTGTAAGCAGCAGAGGAGGGACAACACAAGAGCTCTGAGTGGGATGCACAACCACACAGCACAGTGGGGCATGCTGGGCTGTTTAGAGAAGAAAAACAGAGCACAAAAATTTGTAAATTTGTACTACTCCCTAGTAGGAATGCCATTTTGACAAACATATCAGCAAGGGTATCAAAAAGTAAAAAGGGATGAACAAACTAATAGAAAGCAGATTTTCTTCCTGTGACAGATTTGGCTTCAAAGAAGAGAGGGAGAGTACATGTGACAGGAGCAAATTCATATGGTAGGACTGTGGACTAGGAGAAGTACATGCTTGTCTCTGGACAAGACTGTGACTTCAGCTATGCCTCTCTGTATCCATCTCTGCTTGCTGTACAATGGGCAGAAGCACAATCCAAGGGAGAGCAGGAACTACTCAGTGTTAACTCACTCAGGCATGCAAATTACTTGAAAAGGCTCTGCTCTCCTTGGGACTGACTGCCACAGAACAATGTCACTTCCCCTCCTCCAAGCAAGAGGGAAGCATCCTTCACTCTTTTCAGAGGGAGTGCAGTGCCATCTCTCTTGACTATTTAGCCCCAGAGCATTTTGCCAATAAATTACAGCCTGGCCCAAAGCTTCCACAATGCCGACTCTGCCATGCGTTCTTGCTGGGCCACCTCTGCGCAGATATTTCAAAATCCAAGCTCTGAGCCCTTCTCCCACCACAGCTGACCCACATCAGCTCAGGCACTGGTAAGACAAGGATTAGGCCTTTTTTTCCTTTTTTGCCTTGCACTTTGGAGCCTGTAGGGATTCTCTTGTCCAAAGTATTTTTATTTCTGCTCCACCCTGCTATTTTTCCAGAGGTTGGGGGGGTTTTTCCTCCTTCGAACCCATCCAGCCTTCTCCTTATTCTGAGCTTTTGTTTTCTCTGTTCACACTCCCACACTTGAGGCCAGACCTGCTGAGATACTGACTTTTGCTTTGACATTATAGTTTGCTTTTTATTTAAGACTCTGTTATGGGTCAATGCTAGTACACCCAAGATGATAAAGGCTCTGTTCTGAGATTACAGCATGGAGCTGCAATGTCCAATTGAGGTTGCACAAAAGGCCATCAAGTTTGTGGTTTTATCTTGTTTTGCGTTGGTTAAAGGGACTTTTTTTCCTGTTTTGTGCAAAGTTAGCAAAGCTGCAAGTCTGACAGGTTTGCTTTTCATGTGCAATGGTTTTCTGCAGCTCCAGGAAGGCACCGCAATGCATTAGCTAATGCAATACAAGTTCTTCCAAGAAGTTTGCAGGGGTCAGGTGATTAACCTGTATATTTTACAGAACATTTAAAGACACTGTGGTCTGAGGCCTCATAAAATCATAAAACTACCACTCAGCTGTGAACCGTGGGTTGAAGCACAACGCTGAAATATTGCTGCATTAGAAATGGGAGGAAATAGAGTGAAATTTCCCCTTCTGATCTGCACAGCCGATAAAAGCTCCACAGCACAGCCTCCTACTGCATTTTCCACAGCCAGAGCTCACACTGGGCCAAGTTCAGCATGTCTGCAGGAGGGAGGTGTTGTCCTGCTGTGTTCTGCCCCACTTATGCTGCCCAGTTGGAAGAAGTCATACCTGTACTCAGTAGCAGAAGACAAGTCCTTACAGCCTCTGCACAGGCAAAGGCACAGGGACAGGAGCTGGGAAGGTGCTCACAGGGTCTCCTGCAGGCATAGAGGCTGCATGTCCTTCTCTTCTGCCTCCTTTAATCAAGGAGGAGCAAAGACTACTGGAAGGATGGCTTCAGATTCTGGGCTAACTGAGTGCATTCTCTTATCAGCAATGTCCCACAAAACGTCAGTATTTTAACTCTCGTCCCTGTCCAGGACTCCCATGTATCTTCTTCCATCTGATCAGGAAATGTGTTTCCACCACAGTTCACTGGGACTTTCCCAGCATGACTGGCTTTACTTTCAGCCCCTTCACAAATGGAAATTAGCTGTTCTTATAAAAGGATAGCTCTGATTTCCTAATAAGGAAAATAAAGACAGAAAAAAAGACCTTATTGTATGACAAAATCACTTTCCACTCAAGTTCCATTTCTTAGGTAGTATCTGTCCTCCTTGAGCAGTCCCAGCCAGGCCAGGCATGTTTCTTGGTCCTTTGCTGCGGGGAAAGTCTTTGTATCACGGATTTTTCTAAGTGACGCAAAAGTTCCATAGAGTTTATTTGCGTCCCCTACAAAATTTGCTTTCCAAGCTGATGGGAATCTAGAGAGTCCAACTCATTCAATCACCCTGTGTTTTTAATCTCTGACCCATCTCAGCATCACAGTCTTTGAGGGCTTCGAGCTTCCAAATGCTGCCTATGCCACACAGCTTCCCAAACGCTTAGCTGCAAGAGCTGCAGGAGGACAGTGGTGGCATATGAGGTAAGGTGCTGGAAGCTGGGAGGTGCCGATGGCACGCAAAGAGCTCCACGGCACCTACTCCCATTAGGAGCACTGCGGGATGTCATTGTGGCCAGGGACAGTTGCCAGAAGTAGGACTGCAAGGCTCATTGCTGTGCAGTCCAGACATATGGTTGCTATCAGGAATAGGGCGGTGTAAATAATTGTTTCACTCCCTAAACCAGAAGAAAAAAAAAAATGAAGAAAAAAGATTTTATTCAAATCTGACTGAACCAATTTTTTTTTTGCTAGCCAAATGAAAAGTGGAGAAAAGCATAATATCGGGCTGCAAGAAACATTTTAGTGACTTTTGGGTAAGATCCAGCAAGGCAGATATTTTCCACCTGTAAATAATTCAGCAGAAGAAAAAAATCATGGCAACTCATTTTTTCCAGCAAGACCATCAAATCAATTAAGAGAAGCTGAATAGTCTTGTAGCCCTAGAATAAAGAAGAGTAAAATGTTGAGTCAGAAGAGTAACTCCCATCATTGTTCTGGCATCTTCATGAGTGTTGTGTATTCAAATAGTTTTTCACCATCCCCTTAGCATGGCCAGCAGAGACTGTACTGGAAACAAGGACAGAAGTCCACCTCCAATAAGTAGTTTCCAGGACTGAGTCCTAAATCATCACTCAAAATTCCTTGACCCTCTTTCACCCCCAGTATTGCGTATTTAGCCACTTCCAGGTGCCAGGCTGGATGGTTACACTGTCCTTATGTAATAGGCCTCCTCTCCTTTCCCCAAATCAGAGCTGCTCTGGATCTAACCTCAAAGCCTGTCCTTCCAGTCAGCTGAGCCAACATTAATGGGAGGCTTTTTTGGGCTCTGGTGCCACTTTCTATCCTCCTCTGGCAAAACTGTATCTGGTGTGATTGGCTCATCCTGGATTCAGAAAAGCAAGATGCCTGTGAGGAGAAAGCACATTTTATAAACTTTTATATTTTCTTCTGTAGTATTCTACCACAGCTATTAGTTTCTGAGTATCAGAAAGAATTTAATAAATTCTATTCACCATGCAGCTCTCCTCACTACCTGAAAATATTTTTTCAATATTTTTATATTATTTTTTCTGAAAAGAAAAAGAAAATAAAGAAAAAGGAAAAAGGCTGAAGGGTGTCATCAAAAAATAGAAATGCATTGGAAGAGCTGCTAGGGATACATACAAAATAGGTATTCATGGCAAAACTTTCTTATTTAGGTATGGTGAGTAATATACAAAGTATGAGGTATGAACTGCACCAAGTATGAAAATACATGTGTTTGATTTTTGCCTATTGACTCATGTTTAAAGTAAAAGCAAAGAACAAAGTGCTGAAAAGAAAGGCTTGATATTATTGACTTGTGAAAAAAAAGTATGGTTATATCAGTAGAGCTCTGGAATCTCATGTAAATAAATACCTTTTGCAATAATGCAGACACTAAAAAGTCCAGATTTCTAGAAAGCCTCTAAAGAATGAACACAAAGTCCCTAGATATGTCCATTAAGATGCACTGGAGACAGCATGATACAAAGGACCAGCAGAAATTGAACCCATTACCTGTAGATCTAAAGTATATTAGACATATTTCCCTAATATTGCAAGCTTTGAAATAAAGTTACTTCATTTCAAGTAGTCAGTGGTCACAGAAAGAATTTCAAAGGAACAAAGTTCAGTTGTAAAAAGCCCATTTTAAACATTACTCTAAAAACTATTTCATTGCTCCTTCTGAGGGAAAAAAAATCCACATACAGCTTTATGTTCAGGTTGTCAGGTTTTTTTTCAAAACAGACCTCAAGGGGAAAAATTGTTTTCACTCTTAAAGGATTCTGCTTTTTTTTCTGGCCTCACCACCTCTAGCCCAAAGAAGAGAAAAATCATTATTACTACTTTGCTGAATACTGGGAGAATGGAAGAATGGAAAGATCCAGTGTGCAACACTCTTTCCTTCAAAACTGTTGGAAATCCATTACTTCCATGGCTGACTGGAGTTGTTGGCCAGCAGTACAGGGGAAGACACAAAAAGAGCCAGAGAGTGCTGTTTCTCCATTTGTTTCTGTAGCCACAAAGCCCATTCCTTTCTCTATTTTGTGATGTTATTCCTTTATACGGCACATAACAGGAGTTTTCTTTGGGGTTTGTTGCTTTTTTTTTTCCTTTTTTTAAGGTTTCGTCTTTAAACATCAGGAACTCTTGTCCTTTGAGAAAAATACTGTACCATTGGACCCACTGACTATTTTGTCACTGAGGAGGAAAAGCTTTATGGGATCCAGGCTAAGATCCAAAACTAAATAGATAGCAAAGGCTGACAAAGGAAAGCAAGTGAGAAAGAAAGGGCAAGGGTTAAAAAAAATAAAACTAACGCGAGTTGTATTATGTGGTGAGTGAATCATATGGATTATGGACCAAGGACTACATAATTAAACATGTAAGGTATCAAGGTAAAGTACCAGAATACATAAAGAGGATAATTTCTTTAGTCAGCAAATGGGCAATAACAGGAAAGAATTTTTGTCTTGGGATAGTGAGCAGTTGTATAAACATATGATGCAAAGGCTTTTTCAAATAGACATAACATTGCCATATGTTCCATCAAAAAACTGCAGAGGGACTTGGGAAAATCAGAATGATTTAAGAGGGACTATACACATTTCTGCCACCACTTGGTTAGCTGAACACAGACAGCCAGAGGTAAGGAGTGCCGTTAAACAAGGGCATGTAAAGAGACCAGAGTGGGCCCCAGAGATTCTCACACTGAGATAATGAAAGCTCTCAAATGTCACCACAGAACTGAAGCTCTCCTTAAAAAGTGGCAGAGAGACCATGCTTTCTCTAGGTGCTGGGAGCTGACATTGCATATGGGATAGCTCTTCCCAGTGGACTCAAGAAGCCCATTAAAGTGGCTGGCTATGATTGGAATTATAGCTGCTGCAGCAGCTGAGACACACTGAGGTGCAAACTGATTTGCAGAAAAGAGCTATGACAGGTTGAAGGTCCAGGGAACAAATGTATTGTGTTTGCTGAATTTTGACATATAAGCAAAAACAAAGGAGAGATTTGAAAGGATACACTTACACTTTTCCTTTTCTCTAGAAGCTTGCATTTTGGCATTAACAAAAAGGGGTGCCTGTGTGGTACCCTATAGTCAGGGGAAATGCTGCTATGCAGCCCCTTGAGGGAAAGATTCTCCCAGACACCTGTCCTCAGGGAGCAGGAACCAAGCATCCCAATATCACTCTCCAAAGCAGCTCCAGTGTGGCTACAGGGTCATATTGAAATGGTTTGGTTTTAATCAAGTCTTGGTTTTGGATATTTCCTCTCAGGTACAGAGCCCTGTAAACAGCATTATCCATCATCTGAAACTTGTGTCCTCTGATAGATTCTTCTCTAATGGGTGTGAAGATGCAGCTTCCAAAATCCCTGAGACTAATTTCACGTTTCAGAGGGACTATTACAATCGAAAAGAGAAAATTCAGGAGCTTCTTCATCTTCTGACCATATATTCTGCCTGTAAAGACCAGTCTAGTTAACAGGTGGCACTGACAGATCATGATCCAAACAGCTGCGAGAGAAACAGTCTGGAGCACTGGAAATAGTTACCCATTTGGGGAATGATTTTTTCCCCCCCTATATTGAAACATTAATTGATTCTTTTATATTCAGAAGCTATTTTCACTTATCCCAGACACTTAACAGAAAAATAAAAAAGAAATAATGAGGAGTTTTGATGTAAAAACACATATAGCCATAAAACAGGTTGATTAACTTGCAGACTTAAAAAAATTAATGTCCAATGGAAGGAACTGCTGACTGGTTAAATTAGATCTACTTATTACAGCACTATACCAGAAACTAAATTAATTTCAAGCTTCAGAATGAAAATTTTATTTTTAATTTTTGTGGGTTGTGGAGTTGGAGGAACTGGATACTTGGGAAATTAAAAGTCCTCTATTTATCATAGGCTAGATGCAGTACAGCCAGCCATAACACAGGTTTTTCTCTTAGTGCAAAATCTCTTGGCAGTTTAAATAGAAGAGCTGTCATGAATTCTAGTTCAGATATAACATTTTCATGATAGTGTAAACTTACAAATAAGAACTCATCTCAGATGTAAACACTTTTAACCAAGATTACAGGAAAATCTACAAGTCATCCTGAAGTTACAGATACTTACAAATGTTCTTTGAAGAGTAGATTTGTTCTTCAGCTAGAAAGCTGGTCAGATCATTACCATGTCACTTCCCAGCATCTATATGTAAACAAGAAAAAAATCTGACCTTTGGAGACTGCAAACATCAAGGACAAAGGAAGTTTATTCTGTTATAAACCTATGAAATATCAGATTTATTTCTTCATAATTTCTTGACAGATTTAAAGTGAGAAAATAAGCTTTACCTAGGATATCCATCCATTCATTAAAAAGTGATGGGAGGTTACATGAAGCTATGACAGATGATTTTTCTATAGGGATTGGTTCCATCTTCCACTTTCACTTACAACAGCCCATGGTCACCTTGCTGGGGAAGGTCAGTGAGGGAAGGGAGGTGAGTCAACATGAACTCTGTGGGTAATCAAAAACCAAAATCAATGAACAAAAAAAACCCCAAAACTTCAACCCAAATCCTCAAACTTACACCAAATAAAGTGAGTAAGCAAAAAAAGAAAAGAAAAAAATTTAAAAAGTCAACATAAAATACAGGACCAGAGAAGAAGATAGCTCTCCAAGAGAACTGCAAAGACCTAAACTATTTGTAATTACTTTCTCTCTGCGTTGAATTGGAGCCTTTGTAGATTTTAATCTTTTGTCTGCAAGGCATTTCTTTGGTTATTGAGGTGTTATGATGTTTATTAGGAAGCATTGTTTCAGGGCTGTGTGGAGAGGATGCTGTGTGGTCTCTGTAGGGGCATAGCCCCAGTGACCAAGGAGCCCTTCTGACTCCCATGCATAACAATTCACTTCCACTGACTCTCCAAGCAAAACAGAGGCTTTGCTGTGACACTACCTCTGAGCCTTCAATAGATATTTTTCCATCATTAATATTTTAAGAGGTCCTGCAAGGCCCTGGATGTACAGCCTAAGACGAGGCCAGCATCCCCTTTCCTCCCCTATCAGACCCTGGAAGGAAGGTACCTGTTACACCTGCTTCAAACCCTGTTTGTTAAATACCACCACAGTGAAAGAGACAGGGTTAGATCACTTCTTATTTAATGCTTAGTCTTCTGCTGGCAGCACCAATGGCACTGCTGAGTGACAGCTACAGTGTGTCATTTAAATACTTGCATGGGGATTTGAGCGAGGTCAGGTGATCGTGTAATATTAACAACTTTCGGTCACTATCTAATCAGGGCTGGATCCAGACCTGTGACTGACAGATTTTTAATTGCTAGTCTCCTAAGTCATACAGTTCTCTCTCACTGGGAGGTGTTACCTTCAGCTCTTACTATGATGGATAAGGGCAAATTCTACACTGTTAAAAAAAATCTTTATATGGAGATATCTAAAGAGTTGCTTTGTCTCTTTGACTTAGGAGGCTCTTTTTTTACGGTAAGAATGAAGAAGATAAAAATATTGAAAGAATATACTTTCCAAAAAGAAAGAAAAATAGAAGTATATCTATGTGTGTGTACATCTTTATTTGAAATCATACTGTTCTCTCTTGATTTACTGCAAAAATAAAGAACATAAGAATGCGGGAGAAGTCTATCATGCCTCACCTCTTTTGCTTTCGAGTTTCTATTTGCTCCTTTATTTTCCATACTTTAAAATCTCATTTAACATTCTCTTGAGAAGGAGAGCACAAGATTACAATCTAACGATTGTAATGAGAATGGGTTACGTTTGTGCCATTTCCCATTTTCATTACAATCTTTGTGGCAAGAGTAATGTAACAGAATTTTTAATGTCTTATATATTGCATGAACTTTTTTTTTTCAGCAAGCTCCTGCTACATTTCAATGGATGATGCTGTTGCAGAACATTGCAACTTTGATCTTTTTATAGCTTGCATTATGATCACATTGGCAATTTAACCCACTTCCCCAAAGTGGAAAATATTTTGATATACAGCTTGCTGCTACAAAAGCCAGTCATCTACACATACTGCACATACCTAGAAAATTGTTTTCCCCAAAATCCCAGCTGTGGCTGAGTACAAGATACTGACATCACCAAAGATGTGTGTTTCTCTGAGTGGTACTACGGGAATTGTAGATTGCAGAATCTGAGCAGAAGAATAGAGCAGTTTGTTTCCTGAAAGGTACAAACAGCTCTTGGAGAGAAGTGTGTTTCATGTGTTAGGCATGGCACTGATTTTCCTAAGTGTATAAACCTCTCTAGAAAGCTTCTCATAGTGATCAACAGCTAAGGAAAGTATAGGTGATGGACCGGGACAAATTTTCAATAAAAAAAGGGATCAGAATGAGTTTGGCAAGAGAGCCAGTGGTTTAAGCTATGCTACAGAAGCAGTAGGCACCACCTAGGAGTTTGTTTGGATTTGTTAATGCAAATGGTTAACATGAGTGATTCTTAATACAGGAGCTAACTTGGGTAAAAGAGAAGTGTGCTGGAATGGCTAGCTCAAGGGCAACATCCCTGAGGAGATCTGTACAGACCTCGTGTGACCAGAAAGGCTTCAAAGGGAAAGGCGTCTACAGCTAACAGGGTGATCTTCCTCAAATTCCTTGCCTACCTTTATGGGGCAGGAAGATAATGATGGCTTTGACAAAAAGCTGAGGTATCCTCAGGCTTTTACATCACGGAGGGCTGCAGAGTCACAACAGCCTCAGACTGAGCAGGTGGTGAAGACCACGCTCCAGGTGGTCTCTCTCACCAAAGAGAGCACAGGGGTATGGATTTGCACTGATTTGACAGGGTATGGGTGGCTCTACCCTTCAGTGACTGGAAATACCTCCCTTTTAGACAATGAAAAAAAAAAAAAACAAACAGAAAACATTAGGGAGATGAATGGTCTTGAATTCAAGCATAAAATTAACCTTTGGCCAGTACTATAAATGCTATTGATGCATGCATCTTGTTGATGAATACAGACTAATGATACTGAACTTTAAAAAGAATAATTTTGAGAGTAGCACCTCCTTGCAGTATCAGAAGAGAAGACAATGTCAGCATATCTTTGAGACAGCCTGCATCTGGCAGATTCATGCTCCTGCTTAAGAAGCTTTATTTCCTTGATGCATAGGGTAGAATCTGACATCCTTTAGATCAATGCCTATGGAGATACTCACAGCATGGCAAGGCAATGGGTGAAGGAGAATGACATCCTCATTATGATGACATTCGACAGACAACTTCCAGATTTTGAAATTTCTGGACAAAGCCATTCATGAAAAGATGCACAAGGTTAGATTTCACACTTAACCCACGGGGAGTTGAGTTTTAACCCTGCGTCTTGTCTGTTCAACTTCTGTTGTGCTTGATATAAGCTGGGCACATCTACACTGAGGCTAGAATTCTTTTCCCTTTGAGTCTAAATTTAACACTGCAGACCCTCACGATAAAACCAGTTGAGCCCTTTGGAGGGAAAACGTTCATCCTCTTTATCAGAGTGGCTTTCCCGGTGGCTTTCACTTCAGCGAGAAGAGTGTCTGGGATAATTGCTCTTTCCACAGAGGATCAATACTGTGTAATTAATCAAGATGAAATCATTCTTTGCACTTCTCCAGGTTTCATCCTTGAGACATATTCTCAGATTCACTGGCTCCTGGAGATAGCAACGCTCTCCTACTGCACTACCCCAAGACACCCTAGGGGCAAAAACATCACAATCCAGCTGTCCGGAGTCTAGCCTGACATATCTTAATAGATGAAAAAAGACAAGAAGGCCCAGATGCCTCTTTATTAGGACCGTCCTTTCTGCAGAGACAACAAGCCCTCAAAATCTACCACAGTCAGCGTAACAGCGGCATCAAGGGACACTTATTCCCTCCCAGGAAACATGCCACCAAACTTGCAGTGATTACAAAGCAGAAGCATGCACTTTAGAAATACACCTAGCAGAGCCCCGGGTCACAGTGAGAATAATTCAGCTAACATTTCTACAGTTTGCAGAGTTTGCTTAGCTGTGATTGATCACATGAATCACACATTCCTGTTTAATTTCTGTTACAGGGCAAGCATATTTTAAATCCACTGCCTTGTATGAAACAACACAGGAAGTAATTTTTAAAGTACATTTTCTATGAAGAATAAAAATAAATAAAAATAAAATGAACATTTATTATTAAAGAAATTTTCATCTCTGCCAGGTCACTTTTTTTTTCCAAATTTAGAGAAAAAAGAGGGGAAAAAGAAATGAAAAGACTATTGAATCAATTCTGATGGACTTAAGACAAAATGAAACATTTCAAGCAGTTCATTTGACCTGGAAACATTCTCCTTTTAGTATAAATACTTTTATGTTTCATCCTAACTTGGGCTAAAAAGGCTGGAATTTCCCACAAATTCCAATCATCTCCACTTACGCTTAAGATTCCTCCTGCCTGTTGGGCTCTTTATTTCTCTCTATTAAGCACAATCAAGACAAAATGACTCCTAAAAAGATTGCTGGCCATTCTGGTATCACTGAAATTAAGTAGCTGCTGAAGACAATAATAAATAATATATACAATTGTGTTTATTACAGAAAGATATTAAAAGAATGACTGGAATTTTCCATTGGTTTAGATAAGCAATGAAGACATTTTAGTAGACCTGGGCTGAGAAACAGCATTGGCTCGAGTGATTGTGAGTTGATTCAGTTTACATTAAATGGAAGAACAAATAAAAGTAAGGCTGGAACTAATGTTCTCCATTTCAAAAGGGCATGGACTAAGTGCTCTGAGCACCCCAGCCGCCAAAGTCAACACACTGTGTGTCTCTGCAACGGGATGGGAAAGAGGCTGGAGGATTCTTTGAATCACTGGTGCTTACAAGATCTCAAGGCTGTATTCCAAGCAGGAGGAAAAAAACCCAGTCATCTATGGACCTTGCAGGATAAAGAGCCACTTAAAGAGCCTCTAGTTCAAACTTCAGTAAGAGTAATGACACTGAACAGAAGTGCAAAGGGAAGATATATAATGGGAATGAGGTTCTATTACATTGGAAACAGCAGCAAAATCATCTAAAAGCTTAATTGTATGGGAATGAGATTTTATTAACTGGAAACAACAGAAAAAATCTAAGAGCTTAATTGTTTCCAGTTGTGAGGACCTGGATAATCCCATTCTGAATTCAGACAGAACTGGCACATGAAACTACAGGAATTGCAGGTATTCATGATGAGCCTATCTACTAATGGGATTAGAAAATAGTAAAGGCAGTATCTCCAGTTCAGTGAGAGAAGAAAAGAGATCTCACAATTACAAGTTAGTCTGATCTCAAATGTCTCAAGGCTTAGGAACACATTTTGAAAGAAAGAAATAATTTAAGTCATTGAGATAAACTGGGAATGGACTAAAATATTACCAGAGGGTTTGGGTTTGCTAATGGTAGGTTGTTTTAGACAAACCTGATAGGATTTTTAAGAGATAAAAGATTTTTTAGACAAAGGAAACATGGTAGATATAATTTATCTGAGCTTCAGCAAAGCATTTAAAAAGGTGTCAGATGGGAAATATTTTTTTAGCTACAGAAAATAGGGATGCACGAAGGAAGTGTTGAGTGGGAACCTGCTGAAATGGAGATGATCACTTGCAGTACTGCAAAAAGAACTGAAGGACAGACATGAATGAACTTTCTCTACATTCAGATTTGAGATATTTCTACTTTCTCTCTTTCCTGGTAACTTGCATGTAAATAGAGAGAATCATTACTTCTGGGACGCTGATTGGGATACTAATTGTCCACAGCTAAAAGAAAGTGTTAATACAGAAGAGCATGAGGGCAGTAGACAGAAAGACATGCATAATAGGAACAGAATAAAATAAAAGCTCATTCTTTGAGGGACTGTTACCACAGCTGCTGTAAAAAAGAGCTCTCATTGGTAGAAAATGACTGAGATGAGTTAAAGTGGTACAGGAGCTAAGGAGAGCATGAACCACTCTTAGCCACCAATGAGGGCCACCCTTGCAAAGGCAGAATCCAGCCCATGCCAGGCAAGATAGTCCCAGCAGCATCAGGAAAGTCTTAAGATAACTGTGTGAAACAGAACTGCAACAAGATCTGAAATACTGTCTACTCCTTTGGCTGCCCACATTCAAAAACCAGAAGTTCAAACTGAAATTAATTTAGACAACAGTGCTAAGATGCTTGGGAAACAGGCTGTTAGCTGTACCAAGGAAGCTGGAGCTTGGCATATTCAGCTGGCAAAATGAAATCTTGAAGGCATAGAGAACTGCCCTATCTTGGATAAACCATTTGTAAATACCTGCTGTAGGTGAAAAAATAAGCCATCCATTGGGCAAGAACAAGTGGAGAGAAACCAGCCTCCCATAAATTTAGAAAAATTAGAAATTAAAAAAATAGAGAAAAAAGGGTTTCTAACAGAATAGCAACATTCCAAATGGAAGAACGGGATCAACACATCAAGCTAATGCCTCCTTTCAACAACAGAGGTTGGTCTCCATACGACAGGATTTATATGACATGGGACCTGAACAGCATGGTTTCCTAACCCTCTGCCAGACCAATATTCCCATTTCGAGCTATGTTTCGAATCAGAAACATATTCTGATTCTGAATTTCCCTCTCCTCCAGAAAAAGATTGCAGTTCTGCATATACACAGTCATACTGTCATATAATGTGACTGAGATTGAGAAACAAGCAGCAGGAATTCACCCAGGCAGTGTGGGACAAGGTCACTGTGAAGGGCAGAGAAGAGATTTCAGAGAAGGCAGTTGGAGGGGACATTGGCTGAAGTGGTGTTTACCATTATTATCTTCTCTGCTCAGAAGTCCTTAGCCCTACAAGGAGTAAAATGTAAGTTATGGATGGCCCTATGAAAGGCTGTTGAAAAAAAGAAAAAACAATCCTTTATTAATGACATTATTTTCCCTTGAAAGCATAAATACCTTGTTTTTTCAGGTGCTACAGATTAAATAGCTTGAAATGTAGGCAGAAATTACATTTGATGTTGTGAAAATTGGAAGCATTGATAAAATATGTTGGTTAGAAGACAGGAAGCGAAAATAGGTGTAACAGAGAATTGATAAAAAAGCTTAGAAACAATCTTGCTATTAGCAGGGAGGAAAGAGGTGGTAAGAAAATTGGGAAACCAATTAGTTAGGAAAAGGGCACAAAAATGCTATAGGAGAAGGAAAGAATAAACAGGGAGGAAAAAAAATGCAGTAAATGAGATACTACAGTATTACAGCAACATCCAAGGTAACTCTGCTATGAAATACCTAATCAAATCCCATGGGTTCTCATGTGGAACCTGATGAGGATCTGTCAGATGCGAATGGAGTCAGTGGAGGCCTCCCAGTAACTCAGCTGTGCTTTTTCTTGCTGCTGCTGGTTTCATCTGAGAGGCCAGGCTGGCAGCTGAGCTACAGGTACAAATACACTGATGATGCTGATGCTACACATGGCAGCTGCCTTCAGCAGACAGGCAGGACAGGTAGCTGGGGAGGAAGAGGGAGACAAACTGAGAGAGATGTTAAAATTCTGGAGCAAGACGCCCTAAAGGTTATGCAGGAGCACCTCTGGTGTACACACCAGAAGTCAGGGAGCTGGAGCATTGCCATGAGAACAAGGGAGAAAAAGGATTTTGGAAGCTCCACAGAGGGTGAAGTAAACAAGCAGTCAGCTATGACAGAGAGCCGAAGCAATGAAAAGGCATAATAATATATAATGCTATTTCAAAACAACAGATGGGAATAGGGAATTGATAGTGAAGCGATTAATACTAGCAATGAAAGAACTAAACACCTTTAAAATGCACAGTTTTTAATAAGAGCCAAGCCAAAGACTCACAGCAATACATAAATTAACAAAGAATAACATATACAGTGGCAAGAAGGGAAAAAGAGCAAAATGAACCCAAAGGTATGCCAAGTGCCTGCTGATGGAAAGGAGGATGACTTAGAGGGGTAAGACTGAGACTCAGGGTGAGACCTGTAAGTACAGTATGAGAGCTGTGTCTCCCAACCTGGTCAGCAGCTGGGAAGCCCCTGTAACACCATGGGAAAGAGAGAACAACCTTCACTGCTGCCCCAGGTGCACCCAGCCGCCCCCAGCAGCTGTGGCTCCCTAGACCTGCAGGAGAGCCTCGGATACCAGGCTGGTGTTATGTGGGAACTGTTCTGTGCTAGAGCATTGCCAGTGCATTCCTCTAAGCTCTCTCTCACCGGGGGCTTGGTGGGGATGCTCAGGTCCCACTTGCAACCCCAGAAAACTGGCATCCCACCCTTGCCCCAGCAAACCAGCATGAACCGGGGACAGGGCCCCATGGGCCAAGCTTTAGGTTCTGCTTTGGTCCTTTAAAATGGAGTTTCTTATGGAGGCTATGGAGCTCTTCAAGGTTTTCACTCCTCCATAATTTTCTAGCAGTCAGTTTTCCTCATCTGCAAGTTTTAGACTAAATTTACACTTGCATTTCAGTAGCTAGTGTTGACATTATAAACAGCACAAACAAACTCACTGATTCCATACACAAATTAACCCACGGGTGTGCTCTTTATATAACTCAATGCTTGTAACACAATCTATATAACTATGAAGGAGCTGATTGAAGGGAAGCAACTACAAAGGCAAGAAAGAGAGAGGGCTGGAGTTGTACATTTCTCCTGGTGAAGCTGTGGGTGTATCACCGGTATCACTCATTTTGGGAAACTTTGTTACAGATCCTGGGCACAGTTGCCAGCCAATGTCCAGAAAAGAAACAGAGGCAAAGATGCAGAAGATTAAAAATTATAGATATTGACAGTGTCTTATTAGAAAGCCTAAGGATAAAGGGTATTCATCACAAGCAAATTAAGGATTTGAAGCTACAATTTCTCAGCAGAACTACAGCAACTGCCCTTTTATTTCCTAGGCACTCCTAAGTGCAAAAAAAACAGATTGATGTAAACCACCAATGCCAGTCAGTGCAACTTCTAACTGGTTGAACTGTGCCTGTACTGGGACACCTGGAGACCAGGATGCTAAACCGAGATGTTTCCCAGCAGTCTAGGGGAAAGGTTGGGTCACATTTGTTCTGGTTTTCCTTTTTGCTTGTTGCCTCCAGTTAGATAGCAAATTCTTCATCAGGTTGCCAAGATTTTCATTATGACAAGAGTCATTTTGTGTGGTTTTGCTTGTTGGATATGATTTTAAATTGCTGTAATGGAACCATTTGAGAAAACAATAGGGAGAAATTAAAAATATGTATTTAAAACAGAATTAAAAATGAAAGGAACAGATGTGTACCATGCATGACACAGGAACTTTCAAATGCAAAGGAAATGCATATATTACAATGAAAGACTAAGTAGTACATATACATCAGCATTTTCCATTCCTTTTTTCTTTATACATGTGTTTTAGATATACATAAATTATTTTTTCTTTTGTTTTATCCCTTTTTTAAAAATCAGAATATTCAAACATTCTCTTTAAGAACCAGAAGAGGATGAAAGATTGCATTTGGCAGGTCTCTTTTGTGCTATAATTTGTTTCTTTGTGGAAATGCAGCAAAGGGTGACTTTTATTATGTGTTAGGTAAGAATCTGCATAGAGCAACTTCCAGCTGTTGACCATGCGATTAGGCCGTTAAAGTGCAAAAATCGCTGTTTACAAATACCCATAATTACTATAATTTTCATGCAAAATCTACACTCACCTAAAACCAGACCACATGCCAGTTCTTTCCTGGCCAAAATGGCTATTTCTTTCTGTCTTGAAGTCTCAGTCACATATTGAAAAAAATATCTGCAGAATAGAATATATTTTGACTGCAGAAATAGATTTTGCATGAATAGACTCCTGAGGCATCCAACAGTTTCAATAATGTTTTCTATTCCAGGGGAGCAAAAAATATTTTTCCTTGATAGTATTTATTTTATATTCACTGCACTGGAATTACTTTCTCAAAATTCTGCCAGCAAAGACTTATCGTATGTGGGTGCCATTGCTGTAACATAAAGATAAGGATGGAGGCTTATTCCACTCATAAGCTCATGAGTCTGTAAATTGGAACTATCCTTCATAGTACAATGCATTTTACCAGTCCAAATATTTTTCTTAAAGACAAGACAGGAGTTTTTTCTTGGAAGTATTTTCCTTCAGTGACTTAAGGAAGCATATTCATGGACTACTTATGAGAGGAAATACACAAACAATGGGACACCACTCGTTTCTCTGGATGGGGGAAGAGTCTTCATTGTTCCAGCAGCTTCAGAATCAGTCATTTGAGCAGCTGCCCTAAACAGGAAAAATGTTGTCTGGGGAGCAGCAGATAAGGTAAGATAGACCCAAGGACCTCAGAGGACAGAGCCGCATCCTAATTTGATGATCCAGGTGCAAATAAATGGCTCCACTCATTTCAAAGATGGGACTGGTGACATATCTGGATTTGAATTTGGATTAAATCATCAGAAATGTTCAGGCCTGTGATTTTGTTGCTGGCCAAATGACTACGATTATTACAACCAAACGTGACAATACAATGACATTTTACCTAGGGGCAGGAATGCAGGGGAGATTAAAATGAGAACAGACTCAAGCCTTCACCAGGAAATTGAATCTAACCCTTTTTGAAGTTAAACATTTTGATATAAAATTTTTCATCGTATGGCTGACCTGCATAAAACGACTGAATTCCCTGTGCACTGCGAATGCTTTGTGTGCTGCAGTTAAATGGTTCAAGAGATGGGAACCAGATTAACTTTGAAATTTCCATCCTGCCCTCACAAACAGCAGTTCGGCTCCTCTCATGGCAGCAGAAGTTTGCTATCAGCCTGCAATATTTTGATCATGGTCCTGCCTAGATCTACTAGGAGAAGAAATAATGATATGGTCGCGAGAGCCCTAGCAGTTGGCCAATGCTGGATCCCTCTCCAATGCCATTAGTGATGAGGCTCAAACAATAGCAACCGCGCTGGGGAATTGAAGGGAAGAAAAGGCTCGTGATGTCAAGACCCGTCTGGTTCTCTTCAAGCCATTGTGCTGTGTGTTGTAATATTAAACCTCTCCTACATTAAGGGCTAAATTATGGGCTTCTCAGAACTCTTTGACCAGCGAGGGACAGCACATTGTTCCACAGATTTCTGGCCAAAAGGGAACTATAAATCGTCCAGTGTGATTTCTCTCTCATTTAATCATTAAGAAGCTGCCATGTTCCATCCACACACTCTTGCATTGGCCCAAAGATGTTAGATAGACAAAAATATTTCAACTTTCGAAGACTCAATGCCAGCAGAGCATGAAGACTCTGCAGCTGCCAGGGCAGCTGTGCCTTGCCCATCTCTACTGGAGGGAAATGTCAAGCTGATGAGCCTCATCAATCCATGGTTGAGCTCTCTTAAAACTGAACTGGAGGTACATCCAAGCCTCTTCTATTTCCTGTGGGTTCTTGCACCAGCTCCCCTGGTGTGTCCTTACATCTACAGCATGGCAGGCTGTGCGCTGAGGCAGAGCAGAGGTGCTCCATGACCATCCTGTAACATTCTGCATGAAAAGCTCAGCCCTCTTTTGGCCCTACAACAATCAGCTGTTGGACACCAGGAGAACAATCTGGCACAGCAATGTTTGCCGTCCCAAAGAAGTTGCTCTGCTGCTCCTACAGGCCTTGATATAGAATTAAGTTTGTTGTTGTAGGTCTGGCCCACCAAACCACCAGATCTGTCCCAAAGAGCTTTCAGCAGACACAGGTGATAGAGGGAAGAGATGATAAACCAGTGGGGAAAGCCCAAGGTCATGGTGAGATGATAATGATAGATGCAATAAGCAGTAGGAACAACACACAAACTATCATGCCACTGCCCTTTTTAGCTTAGATTTGAACCCTTGGGCTTTGCTAATTATGACAGAGTAAAAACTAAAAGGGGAAATTACCCACAAAAAAAGAGGCTGTTAACCACTTCATCTCTACAGCCACGCTGCATATTTTGTGCTTTGCTCTAATTGTTCAGTAGAGGCTCCAATAAAGTCAGTGGAAAGTCAGGATATCCCTCGTGGATTATGCTGTAGCAAAGTAGTTTAAATTTAATCTAGGGTTGGATTTAACACATTTAAAAGAGAGCAAATTCACTGTTCAGTCTAACAGTCCAGTCAATACTTGAAGCTGATGGTTCTTACTCTGGCACTACATTTTTATATTCTGACAGAAGGCAGAAATTATGTCCATGATCATCCCATCATTAGTGGCTCCAGTTGTTTTTTCCCAAACACACAAAAAAAAAAAAAAAAAAAAAAAAAAAAAAAAAAAAAAAAAGGCCAGATGCCCTGTGCTTAAACAACAGCTATGGGATTTTGGTGTTTCTTTGAAATTTCCATATATGTTCAGCAAAAGGTAGAAGAAAAACCAGAAACATAATTTGTGAAATAATATATTTGAATGTGGAGTTGGAAGAGCTATTCCCTAGCAAGAGCCAGCTCCAAAACACTAACTGGTGCTGCAATAAATAAACCAGTTCAGTTCTATCACAACAATACTTTTTGCTTCTATTGCAAAACCGAAAGGCCATTCCTGAACCTCACTGCTCTGCTGTTGAGTTAAAATGCACCCAATTTCCAGCAAGAATTTATTCAAAATTAATTTATGCCCATGTAGTCTTATGTGAATTTTGCCTTCTTGATATCATGGGTCTTCAGTTTTTCTCGTGCTGAGGTCTACAAATGAATGCCACTGCTGTGAATACATAGTAACACAGAAGCAGCCTTCCCTTAAACGCTGACCAGCAGAAGGAGTGCCAGGGAGAGAAACTGGTGGGAACTGGTCAGAAATTGGGAAGAGTCCCTAGGGCTCACCTGGGGAGGAAGATTTTGGGCAGAGTAGAAATGGGTCTGTGAATTTCCCTCTTTCTCTGTCAAGAACCCTGCCCCCAGAAACTGTCGGAGAATCCTGCTTCTTCTTTCTCCACCCACTTGCACCCCGCCTTTTCCTGTGAGGACCCTACAAAGACCTGGTGCGGGGCCAAAGCCATTGCTCCTGCTGCAAACCAGCTTCTGCCTCCTCAGACAAGGATGCAGCCTGCTGCCCTAGGCCTGTGCCTGAAGATTGCCCAGGCTCCTGCCATCTGCTTCTGTTTTTCCAGACAAAATACGCTGTTTCTGGGTATCCCATAATAGGATAAGCTCCCCACCCCCACCCCCCCAGTCATTCTGGCAGATTTTTTTTCCTCTGGTTCCAACTCCAGATCACTTCTCCTTACAAGCATTTCCAAGAGCTCCTTCATGCCCTGAGCAGGTACAGCCCCGAAACAACCTTCAGTTTCTCACCAACCCCACCACACTGGTGAGATGTGCTGTGTCCCCTTTGCCCATGCTCTGAGCTACACTTGCTGTGATCCAGAAGGTGTTTGACGGCAGGAGTGTTACAGTATTCCTGAATTAACACGCTCTGCCTCCCAGTGGGCCTTATTAGCTCAGGCACAAACCTCACTAACACGGCTGTATGGTTTCTGTCCCAGAGAAGGTTCGTATCTGGCCAGTTTGCAGTATCCATCCATCTGCCCCCTCCATATAGATAGAGCATAGTACTCCTGTGATTAGACAGGATATCTTGTCTCTTGCCTTTTCAACACTCTGGCTGATTATTTTTATCTTACAGAAAAAGAGGGCACTCTCAGAGCCTGAGGTACATAACTCTGTGTATCATGCATGTAGTGGTCATGCACTACACACCAAAGAGCTCTACCCCACTTTAGTGTTTGGCTCTGCCTGTATAACACTCTTTCAGCAGCTACACAGTTAGCCAGACAAGAATTTTTTTTTTTTTTTCAGAAAACCCTGCCATTCATGTGTCTCTATCCCCAAAAAACAGCTCAGAAATACCAACACTTCAACCCGATCTCATGGCAGTGGGGCTGCTAACTCAAAGGTATGAATCATACATGGCTGCACAACAAAGCCTCAAAAATTATGCCATAGCCTGGAAATTATGCCAGGTATTTAAAATTTCAGCCCCATCAGATCCTGCTTCACAGCCTTAGAGTTGTGTGTTTAGCAGAGGCAAAAAAATACCTGTGCTCTTGATGTGGTTGTGCCTGCACGCAAGCACTTCTGTATCATTTTAGTTAACATTACCTGGGCTAAGGTTCTCCCTCCCACTACTTAGATATGGTCTAAGTGGCTGAAAATATCCATGAAATGGAGATATAGCTCTTCATTTAAAACCAGAACCTTTCTCATGATTACATTAACACCCAGGCTGCTGTGGACACCTGAGACATCCTCGGTCCTAAGCAGTGCAGCCTGAAGAGCCCACTAGTCAATAAAATAAAATACCCATTCTCTTTAATTAACATATGAAATAAACACAATCTGTGACACCTAGTGTGCAGCAGCAATTAAGAGGCATTGCTTAGTTAAACCTCCTAATACCTCATTTAAATATGCAATTAAGGGATAATTGCCTTCAATCAATAAAAAAATTGAAATATTTTGCAGGGACCTCAATTATTTTTTTGTGAAGCTTTCTACTTTGTACTTGGTCTGGCCTAAGTCTCCAAATCTTACACCACTTGTTAAAGAAACATTATTCTTTTCTGGATTGCATTGATTTATGGCTTTTATTCATCCTACCAGCATTATATGAGCCTGATGCTAGTGCTAAGCCCATGCAAAACATTTATTTTTGTGTAATCAATGACTTCTATTTGATTCTATTTGATTTGACTCTATTTAATTCAAGCTATCCATTCATTCTCCATGGATCATATCCCTTTTCTGGTCCACACAGACCAAGAACGTATCTTTGTGTAGGTCTTTACACACGGAGCTTCCTCATAGGCACCCTAACAAATCTTTTGTAATGCAATTGTTTTCTCATTTTTCAGTATCTTCTTGCAAACAAGCAGTACTTCACTTGTGCACAAGTGCTAGCAATTCTAACTGTATATCCAGCCCTGTTCCCGGCCTACACACAAATCCATCCTTAGTAAAATGAGACAGATCTCATGAATCAAACAAGGAACAAAGTCAACCATTGCCTTCCCTCTCAAGGCACGAAATTAGCAATGCAAATATATATGCTCATCTAAGAGCTCCTTGAGTGCACTCCATCATGGCACCTCATGCCATCATCAGCCACAGAACAATCAGAATACAGGGGGAAATATTTTCATGCTCAATAATTGAATTATGTGGTTGAAGAGACAAGACCCGTGCAAGTAAGTGAGATGGGGGGGAAAAAAGGAGGAAATAAATTCTGACAGGCATTTACAGGCATCTAATGAGCACCCAAGAAAGCAGCATACTATACTGACAGGGAAACCTTGGTGCAGGCTAGGATTCATGCTATTTTACATGTTTAGGCTATTAACATCCCATTATCTGAACTTGTTGTGGCAATCATTGCTGAAGTGAACACCCCTCTCTGGACCATTCCTGTCATGGGGAAAGGCCAATGAGGAAGTATTGCTTGGATTTAATAAAAAAGGAGCTCAAAATTGATCTGTTGTGCGATTGTAGTTAAATCATTTCACTTTTTCAGATGTCTTTCTCACCATGCCAGATCTTTGAGCCAGAAAGACTTGTTGGGCAGGCATCAAACAAGGATCACATCCTTGTTACAGCTTGTCACTTATCTAAGTGATAAAACTAAGCTTGGACTTAAGCTAGTCCTTAATTAACACAAGATACCAAACAAAACAAAACTAGATGTTGCTGCAGTCTCTGTAAGGTGCACACATTCTCTGCTGGAAACGTTTGGTGGCATTCAGAGGTTTTACGCTTTGCAATTTTGACATCAGTATGACCTATATGGGTGCCACCTCCTGATGAAAAGCACTGCATAAAGTAAACCAAAGAGCACAGATGAAGTTTTCTACTCAGTTTTTGATACACAGAGTCTTGCACAAGTATTACGTTGATTTGTGTTTCCTTTCCTCTTGCTCCTATCATTACAGTATGTGGTTACTGATTGTTTCACTGTTATCTACCCACTATAGTGAAATACATACATAAATACATGGTAAGTTCAGAGGTCATGTATATAAGCATAAAGATGATACAAAGACACTACTTAATAAGCAGAGGAACTCCCTGACTGCAAGAATTATTAGGAAGACCTGGAACTCATCTAAGGAATTATGAACTTTGACCTCCATCACTTCTGGAACCTCCATTATTTCTTTTGTCTGATTTGCTCTACCCCTCTTAAGAGCAGGTGATTGCTAGATTTAGTCAGGTGATTGCTTCTGCTCCAGAAATGTTTTTTTCAAGATACTCAACTGATTTGCTTGAGAAACAAATATTTTGCTCCCTTCTAATCTGTATAAAATGGCTGTCATCAGGCATCCACTGTTGTTTTTAGACTCCTATAACAGATGTTCTGTGAAGAACCAATGATTCTGTGACAGATGATTAGACAAGAACTGAATGTTAGGATGCATACAACACTTGACCCTTCTTTGGCCTGTTCTTGTCTTTATATTGTCCAGTTGGGTGTGTGTAGGTTTACTGTGAACTTCAGAAAGCATCTTCAAGAGCTCTGGGAGAAGGTAACTGAGTGCAGCCTGGGATTGCTGCTCCCCCACATGGATTCACTCTTTTATCCATGCCTGAACATGGGGAAAACGGGGGTTCAGCCCTCTTGAGTTCAGATCCTTGCTGTTGAGACTGGAATGGGATATGAACTGTACTTATCTTCTGTGATTTCAGACATGGACACATTCCTGTAACAACCCCAAGAGGTATCTCTGCTCTCTATGAATGTAACATACACACCAGGCACCACTGAAGAGTCATCATATGGCTCCAGCTTTTGCTCACCACTATCCCAGGTTTAACTCAGGGCAAGCTTGACCAGGAGGGATCATCATCCAGTTGCCAATTAAGTGAACGGAGCCAGTCCCCCAGGGCAGCAGTGAAGCCATATAGGATTACTGCCATGACATTATGATGATGATGATGATGGTACAGCCAACCAAGCCCTGAAGAATCTCATTTCATTGTAAGGCCACAGAGTAAAAAATCAGCTGC
The DNA here is from genome assembly GCA_013400575.1 of Peucedramus taeniatus. Taxonomy (NCBI): domain Eukaryota; kingdom Metazoa; phylum Chordata; class Aves; order Passeriformes; family Fringillidae; genus Peucedramus; species Peucedramus taeniatus. Next base: position 141,277 of record WBNO01024062.1, read on the forward strand.
TCTCATTTACACCTGTCAACCCCAATGAAAGGAGCAGAGTGGAGTGGGTCTAACTGAGAGCAAAATTAGCCTACAATGCATAAACATTATCCTGTGTTATTTGCACACAGCTCTTTGTGTGTGGATTGATACATCAGCTGGGTAAATGACGCATCAGTTGAGACTCAGACAAAGGGAGAAGAACGTGTATTTTTGCTCTGCTCTCTGCCATCAGTTTACATCAAAAGTAAAAAGACTGACCTGAAATTAAACCAGCTTTCAGGAGTCAGGCTACAAAATGTCATTATGCAGCTCATCTCTCCAGTAACTCTCCAGGAAGATGTAGTAGCCTCAGAAAAACTGTTTTCCATCTGGTTTTAAATTTTCATGGAGAATCAAAACAAACACTCTGAATATAGTAAGAATATACTGCTTGATAATAAAACTGGCTGTCACAGTGGAATTCAAATGTACTATCACTTCATTATAACACCAGCTTTGATTGTTACATCACAAGCCTTGTCTTTCCAATAGACATGGAACAAGAAATAGTTCCTTGTCCAGAAAGCCATGAGCCTTCCCTCAGGGATGTGCTACATCTGCCAGCACTGGTGGATGTCTTGGACACCATGGGGCATCAAAAACAGCATTTGAAACTTCTGATTAGGCAACTGAATTCAGTCCTCATTGTGAGACTTATCTTAAGTACATGCTGAAGAAACAGTAAAAATATGATATCTATTCAAGGTTTGTTTTTATGGAAAAGCTAAATAAGACTGCAGGAAGACTAGGAACCCCAGGGCACATGGAGTGGGCTCACAGAGGACACTGAGTTACAGAATTGGTCTTTTGTTCAGGTCTGAAAGCGTGGCTAGATTAGATGATTTAATGCCATAAACCCTTTGGCAAGATCCATTAATCCAGTGTCCTGGCCAAATTGTGTTTGTACTTTAAAGCCAATTTGTGTTCAAAATTATTTGAATTAATTGCTCTTCCTTTTTTAAACTGCTGTGCTGTATTTCTGTGTTCTTTCAAGAGATTTCCATCACCAATCAAGGAATATGAGACTACTCTCCCATATCAATATTCTTACCATACCTCCTTCCATAGTAACCGAGCTTCTCTTTCTAAGCAAAACATTCTGTGAGAATGAGGAATTAAAATCGGCAGAGGAATAAATTTTTTCCTTTTAAAGTGAATCACAACAACTCCTTTCTCAGTCTTACCCCACTAATGATACTAAAGCATAGGGATGGTGCTTTGTATTTTGAATGTACACACTGAGGTCTTTGAAGCAAATAATCTGCTTTGGTCCCCAGCTATGATTGGGAAGCCTCACACATCCCTGGTGCATAGCAAAGTGGCAGGAAATAGCTCCTAAAGGGCCAAAGATTTGCTGTTTAATTTTTTTTAATTACTGCTTATTTGGAAACATAAATACTTTTACAAATCATTACCACGTAAGTATGAACCATGCACTATTTTTAATTGAAAAATGAAGCTAGCACTTTTTCACTGAATGGAACATTGTGAGAGACATAAAGCCACTCTTTCATAAGGCCTTGTAAGGACAAATACCTTCATCACCTCAGATGCCTTCATTCAGGGGTTTTATTGTTCTGACAGGCAATGCCGTTTGCAGTTCAGGAAATCCTGAGTTGTGGTAAATGGTGTATGAATCTAAAGCAAATTAGAGACATGGTTTGGTGGTGGACTTGGCAGTGCTGGGTTAATAGTTAGACTCAATGATCCTAGAGGTTTTTCCCAACCTAAAACATTCTATGATTCTATGATTCTGCTGGGCTTGTCTCCACCAGGAGAAAGCAGACCCATTGCTCAGGAAACAAATGCTGGCCCAGCACTTTGCACCTCTTCAGAGACTTTCTGCCTCTGTGTGAGAGGAGTTGATATTAGTTGTTATTAAGATACAGCTGGGTTTGGAGCCTTCCAAGGTGAACACCTCAAAGAGATTAGTCAGCTAGTATTAGAACTCTGCATGAAAATGTGGGTGTTTTTCTTAAGAGCTATGTATGGTTGAAACAGCCAGCTCTCCTCCACCCTGGGGTGGTGTTGTTTTTAGGTGGGCTTTTTGAAGTGATTTTCCCCTTTGGTTGGGTTTTTTTTTTTCCCTTTTAATTTCGCTTTTTTTCATTTGCATTCAGCTTAACTGATTGGAATAAAGAATAATAAGAATGCTGGAGGACCTAAAACCCTGAGGAAGCCCAAGCTGTATGCTAAGTTGGTGCCTACCAGCAGCTTCATCTCAATTAGTCCAATTTGTGAATGTTTGTTTGTTTTTTCTTATTCACTGCCAAGCTGAAAAAAAAAAAAACCCAACTGTGAATAGTAACAATAAAAGAAGGACTTCAGCTCATGATTTATCTTCAAAGAGTGGCTCCATTCTCAATTGAATCACCATTCTGTTAAAACATCACAGCCATGTCCAGACTGCCCCACAAGCTCTTTGTTTAGGAAGTCCTAAGTGAAGTAGGGTAAAACAGGATAAAGGAATTTATCTCCAGGACCATTCCCCACCATCACAAGGGCCATTGTCTGGAAGGCTTCTCATTCAAACTGATGAACTTCCTTGAGAAGCAGGGAGGTTTTCCCATCTCAGCTCTTTCAGAAGGCCCTGTCCTACATGAGAAGATCATGAGAGAGCTGTGCTGTCCCCTTGGCCTTGCTGCACAGCACGACTTCAGGGAAGATGGCAGATCTCAAGGCTTTTGTGTCCCCACAGTGCAGGATCTCAAAGGGTGACATTCAACCTCTTCCCTGCAAGGACTGCTCTGTAGATCTCCCATTTGCCTTTCATGGTCTTTGCTGTTACTAAACCTGCTTTTGCCTGTGCTGCATCTCTCATCAGAGAGGATGAGGTGTGTACCCCACTGCCACAGAGGACAGGGCTCATGCTGAGCTGCAAGCAGGGTCCTACAGGAGGACACATGGCGAGCATCACCCAGCTCCAGTTGGGGACTCAGCAGGCACTCTGCTCTTCTGCCTCTGTATAAAGCATGTCCCACACACTGCAAGAGCAAGGCTGGCAGCTGCTGAGTGCAATCACAGCCTCAATAGCTGCATCATCTCCAAGTCCTTGTCTAAAGCTTGTAGAAAAGCTTTCCCTAAAGAGTTCTCATGTATAAAAATGGTGAATACTGACTGCAGAAAGAGTTTGACAAGGCAGATGTTTTAGCTCTTCCATTGATCCAGAAGTGATCCTTCTACAAGAAAGGAAATACAATGCAAACCACTTTGCTGTGGAGTCAGAGAAGCCTCTAACTTGTAGCACACCTGAAATGTGTGAATAGAGCCGGGAAAGCATTAATCCAGTTGGGGGTCCACAGCTGTGCTATACATCTACTGTCCTGAGCAAAACACCCACTACAAAGGCTGCTTCTCACTTTGTCGCTCTCTATCCCCTACCCAACCAGAAGAAACTCATTCAGGGCTACCCAGCTGTTGATTTCACTGCTCCAGCCACCACCATCCTCCTCCCCCAGCCCCAAATTAATGCTCCTCCTAAAGCTGTTATCCTCTGTGAATTCTGTCATTTCCAATGAGTCTTGTGCTGTAATTTAAAAGATAACTCACTCCTGTTTCCAGCGTTTTAATGCATTTTATTTTTTCTACAAGCAATATACGTGTGTAATTAATAAACAATTTAGTATGTTGAGGAACCTAGGAACTTGGCAAATGTTCTGGGGATATGAAATCTCAGGAAAAGCAGCACATTATAAGAAATAGTAAGTAATTACTTATGTAAGCTTTTCTTTTTAAATTCTAAGAACATTAGCTACTAATTACCTACTAATTACCAGTACTTCAGCAGGTGTTTGCACTTAACTGTAGGCTAAAGCCCCTGTGAAAAACAAACCCCTCACACTCCCTCTCAAGATTAAAGCTGAATCCCACTGGACTCCATAATACAGCATAGGTGCAGCAGAGCTGTTTACATGCTAGTCCTTTAACCACTTGGCCTCTTAAGGTGAAAACAGCCTCCACTTTATTTCCCTTGTATTTTCTGCCAGAGCCTAGGTGATTTGCTAGAATGAGTAACTCAAGAGGTAATGAACAAAACCTAAGGGTTAAAAGTAAACTATGATTAAGACTTCATCCTCATCTCCACATTCATCTCACTTCTGTAGTGATCTGGCAGAGGAAGACTCTTATTTCTGACCATGAATATTGCTGGCTGAAGAAGGTGAGAACAAAGCCTTATCTGTGAAAAGTTCCCTGAGTTTAAAAAAAAAATAAATTATGCAGAGCCCTCAGCTGCCGCAAAATGACTTTGTTTCACTAGTGTTGATGCCCAAGTCAATATTTCATGCCACTTGAGGGACTGGCCTGCACTTCAGATCCAATCTGTTCATGACTCTTTTCAAAGGCTAATTCATACGGGTAAATTTTACTTAAAGAAAAAAAATTCTAGGCAATGAATTTCAGATTTAGAAGTGTAGGTTCAAGTTCATATCCTCGACTGCTTAAAATTCGGCATTTTCATTTACCTGGTTATGAAAACACACTTTACTATCAATAGAAAGGAGATATCAGATATGAGAAGTCCAGATAGAGAGTGGAAAAGATAAGAGGTGCCTTCAGCAACCTGTCACAGTGCTCAGGTTGCACCTTCTGCAGAGCACCTTGGGGACAGATGGAAGGACTGAGAGGAACAGCTCGGGACAATACTTTTTATTAAGACTGTTCACAGATTAATAATTTCAGTAATGCTGCTAACATATTTTTGCCTTTTACCCTCTCTGAGACTTTTAAGTTCTATTCAAAATATATGGTTGCTTATTTCACTTCTGCAATTACTTCTTTTTCACTGCAAAAAAGACTCAAGGGTAGGCAGTGGAGGCAGTTCAGATCACCACCATTTTTCCATGGATGCTAGTTAAGCTACAAATCCCCTCGAGATCCATTTTTCACTGAGGTGATAGAAGTAGTGACTGTGCTGTGAAGTATTAGCAGCAGTAGAAGTGCTCATGTCTACAGCTGGAAGCTAAGTTTTTTGAACAGCACACCTCTATTAAAACAATAGGATCTGCAGGAGACTAGAAACAGTTGAAAACCTGACCCTTTCATTCAGGTACTTAAAGGGGACCTTCTGGCTGCTGGTGTATTTTAAGACTTGAGCCCCACAACTGAGAAATTAAAAGCTGCTTTGACATATGAATGAACCAATGAGACCATGAGGCTTCTGAGAAAATTATACAGCACAACCTTGGTGCTTTCCACCTGAGCCTCTCAAAACAATATACAAAAATTAACAAAATAGCATGCCTGGGAGCTAAGTCATTGATCTTTCACCAATCAACAAGCTGAAGCTTTGCACAGCAAAATGCCCATATGTCATTTAAAAAGAGGGTTTAAATGTCATTTGTTCTTCCTGTAAAAATACTTTCTGCTCATTTTTTTTCCTCTGCTGCAGACCTATGGCAAGATTTCCAGAGGACCTGAAGAGTGGGAAAAGTAGCAGTGCTCTGGTCACTAGGCTGATCCAGGTGCTGAGTGAGGCTGTTTCAGTCCTGAGGAAGAACTCCTGTGCCTGGAATCTGGTCTGTTTCTGACTGTTGTCCCAGGTGATCTGATAAAAGATGTTGCTTCTTTCTATATAAGCTTAACTGCACCAAATGCTGAAATGACACAAGGTAGCTGCTCATCATACTCGTTTAAAAGACAGCACCATTCATGTCCCCTGATGAGGACCTTACCAAAATCATTATGAAAAAGAGGGAAATAAGAACCAGCAATATTTTGGGCAGAGCCATCTGACTCACTGCTGCTCCCAATCGGTGAGCTGGAAGGCAGCCCTGCTCTGCTGGTGTACCATGAGTCTCCATCCCTGGGGGGTGAGGTCGCTGCCCTGCCGACTGTGCTGCTGACCCTGGCTCCCAGCATCCTGCAGCCCAGCAAAGGATGGAAACACTGTGGAAAGGGGAAGCAGGTGAGGTGGAAACATGACCTGTCAGAAATGAGTTGCCCAACTGGCCCATTAGTCATTCCTTAGGTGCTGGGCACCGGGGATGCAGAGGGAAATACTGATGATGCCAACAAAGAGCAAAGGAGTGCCTAAAGCATCTTGAGTTTCATGGTTACATTTGTTTTAGTCATAAAGGTTTTTGCTGGAGTATTTACCTATTTTTCCCAATTTTCACTGTCTTCCAGGGAGTTCCCTTAGGTGGGATTTCACAGTCCCAGCAGCACTGTGATGAAGTCAAGGCTGGAACACCTTTTCCTGCATGTGCCACAGGTACTGTGGATGCCGTGGGCCACTGCCATCATTTCAGGGGATACAGAAGCAAATTGAGGAGAAGGTTTTTCTCTTCTATTCTCTTTACTTTAGTTTCAAAGAGGACAGGAAAAAATGCAGAGACAGGATTTTAGCCCTTCATTTTATAATGTAATTGAAATGCCAAGAGACTGAAAAAATTCAATGTTGATGAAGAAACGGATGTTAGTGCAATGAAGAATAGCTCTGTCTTTGTCAGTCTGCAGTCTTTTATGTGTCACAGGCTGTCACTTTCTATTGCATTTCAACTGACTAATTACCCCAGTTTATTAAAAGTGAATATGAATTCACATTTTTTACTTTGCCATGTTCCAAGTGTTAGTGTTATCAGGAGCTATTACTGAATGATAGATCCCACAGTTCTAGGCTTCCTCATGTGGGCAAGTACAGAGCAAATCTACCTCAATATCAATGAAAACCAGATATATTCATTTAAGGGGGAGATATATACTATGTGCAGTACATGTTCACATCCAAGCATTAATCACCCTGGTGTGTCCCACATGGCTCAGTGTATTATTAGAACCTCACTCACAGAGCAGAAGAGTGTCTGTAAGTGATGATGTTGGAAGGGTTGGACTTGAATTAAATGTACTCATCGCTTCCTAATGGGGAGGTATTTTCTGACAGCTGTAATGAAAACTGCTGCTCATCAAAAGGTACTCTGTGTCCTAGCTCGCAAATTCAACCTCAGCTGCAAGTTGCACATTTAAATTTCAAAGTTTTTATCTCTAGCCGCACTGGAGTGCACTTATAAGTGCAGTGGAAGGGTCAAATTAGATGAAATCAAAGCTCTGCTTCTACTGAAGAGGCAATTTTAAGCTTTTGCAATTGGAGCTGTGTGTTGTTACAGGCTTAAAAAACCTCATCATCAAAAATAAGGATTTCTAGAATATGATAATTATCACTTTGATCTGTCCAACTCAGATCCAGCAGTAACTACAATATTTGAAAATCCCCATTCTGTATAAAATAACACATTCAGATAAACAGGTGCATAGACTACAATAGTTCTAGTACAGTTGGTAGCCCATTTATTATTGCTAGTTCTTCACACCTTCCCCTACCTTTTTAAATGAGTGGTCAGATTTCTTGGGAGGACATTTTCACTGTCTTTGGAGGAGCTGCATGCTGGCATAAACTTTATGTGTATTGGCAGTAATAATCAATTAGAGGAATAACAATAACTTGGGAAGTTATGTCGATAGCAAGTGCTGGGAAAGAATGGTGATTCAGGTCTTGGAGGGAAATGCCATTTTGCCTGAAAGCAAAGCACACGTAGTCAACAGGAAAAGGGAGAGGGTTGCATTCTTCTAGTGTTTTCCTAGTAGGTACTCATTGTTTGTAAGAAAATGCAACTATTGTATGTTTTCCTATGATTTGAGATATTTACTATTTCACATGCTAAACAAAATGTTCCTTCATTAGAACATAACATAGTTGGAGGGAAAAAATATCACATGACTGGCTGCAGTGGCAGGACTGTCATCTTCTACATTTACAAAAATGAGGCAGAAGAGTATTTTTTAAACATGCTGTCTGTAGAGAAGCAGTGAGACATGCACTCACTTTGCCTGGACTCCAAGCAGGTCAGCTTGATGAGCTGGCTGTGATGTGAAAGCTGTAAGGCTCCCTTCTCTGGTGTTTTCAAGTCCTCTGGGTATGATGAATTTTGTATAGGATATTTAAGGGACTGGCTGAAGCTATCTCATCGTGGGTTTGTGCCCAGGCTGATGCTGATGGCCATGAACAGAAGATACCCCCTGGAGCATCCAGCCTGTTTCCAGAGAAGAGCAGCTCTCTACCTCTCAGCTTAAGGGTGGAGTGAGATCAGTTTGGCTGTACCCATACATTAAGACAAGCTTTGACTTTGGTCTGCACCAGGGAGGTGCATCTCAGGTGGGGAATGCTGATCCTGGATGACTGAGATCCTGCACTGGGTTGGCTTTACAAGGAAGGAGGCCTCTCTCTTCCTTCCAGTGGGGAAGGTAGGAGAGGTGCCCGTATCCATGGGTGTCTTTGGTGGCAAGCCAGGGAGCTTCAGGGAAAGGAGTCAGGAGGGTCAGAGGACACAGTGGATGAGGACACCTGTAAGCACAGAGATTGGCTACCTAGAGCAGGGAGCACCATCAGTGGAGAAGGAAATGGCTCCCCCACAGGTAGGGATGCAGTTGGCTCCCTCCTGAGGCAGATGTGAAAATCAAGAACGGGCATATTATCCAGGGAGCAAATAATATTTAAATCCTAGTGCTAAGGAAAAATCACGTACCTGACCCCAGATATGAGATTTGCAGCCAGCCCTCCTCCAAAATAAGGAATAGCTGAGAAAGTTGATGACCCTCTTCTGATGGGAAGAGAGATTTGCTGTTTGCTGTATCAGGGAAGCAGGTATGGGCAGGAAGGGGTGCTGCCTGCCATAGCCTGAGATGCTACTGGAAGATGTTCAGGTTTTCCTGCTGCACTGGCTCCATGCCGTTGATCCGGCAAACTGCTAACCTAGTTAGAAGAGCTTTAAAGTAGGATTGAGGGAGGGGTTGACTAGGAAAAAAAATAGTTAGCATAAACAAGAGCAGCCTGATGGGGACCTGAAATTTCAGTGATGTTGGTATTCAAATAGATTCACAGGAGAGACACGGGGAGTAGTGAATCAGTCCACTGAATACTTTAGAAGTCTGTATACTAATGGAAGAAATATTTGGGATAAACAGGTGGAGCTGGAGGTCTTAATACAAGATCAAAATTATGACTTAATTGGTGTAACAGAGCCTTGGTGGGATAATTGGCATGACTTGAATAGTAATATGAAAGGAAGAGCAGGCAAGGAGAAAACAGGAGAGGTGTTACCTCAGTTTTGATCTGTTTACTTGCTGGAAGCCTGGCATGCAGAAAAGACTGAAACCACCTGAAAATTTAATATATAATAATTGTAGAGTAAAAGACCTCAAGTACTTACATGGTGGGATGGCCACAGCAACTGGCCATGGAAGTTTTTAAGAGAGAGCAACTTTCAGAGGTAGCAAAGGGCTTTTTGACAGTGCTTGAAAGTCCCTGCAATAGCAGACAGACTGACCAGCATGTGCACAGAAGGAAGAAGCCATGCTCAGACACTATGGATTGAGTATGACAGATTACCAGGAGCATGTAAGGACAAAACAAGAAGAGCTGGAATACGGACTGAACCACTACAAGGCGGCAGCAGCAAGGGTAGGAAAAATCATTCTTCGTGTGCACTGGGAGTAAGAGGTAAGCCAAGAGCAGTGTCAACTGAACCATCATGAGGCAAAAAAAGCTGGAAAAAGAATGCAAAGAAGGTCTGTGTGTGAAGTGGGGTTCCTGCATCCTCATTGATTGCAAGGTCAGTTGTGAGCATGCAGCTGGCATGATTAAAATCAGATACAAAAAAAGGGGTGAGAATAGGTAAAGGATATTCATTTAACTTCATTTTTTAAAAAATCATTTCGGTCTGATGAATTTTGTATGGGATACTTAGAGAACTGTCTGAAGCTCTTTCAGAGTCATTAGTAGTCATCCTGGGAACCTGTGGAGAAGGAATGAAGAACTAGATAGCTAGAAAAGCACAATATTGTGCTTTTTTTTAAGCAAAAGGGGGAATTGAGTTACTGAAAAAGTCAAATGAACTTCAATCCTCGGAAAAATTCTGTAAGAAGCAAAGCATCTGGAAATCAATATTTATATATCATTCTATGTCAAATGAGCCTTATTTTTTTTCCTGGCTGTGTAATGGGCCTTGTGGGTAATGGGAATCTGCAGATGATATGCACCTTGACTTAAGCAAGGTTTGACACTCTTCTACCTGATAGAAGAGATTATAGGGAAGATAGAGAATTTTTTTCATTGCAGTTACAGTGGTTTATGATCAAAACAAAAGTATTTATCATGAAATCCTGTAAAGGTCTGACTCAGTGCAGTTCAATGAATGACACAGCAAGTGGCAGTTAAGTCTTCCGTGCAATTTTAACCAAAATCCTATTTTTTCTACCACAAATTAATCTTCTATCTCTTCTCAGAACTGATGTCTTGGCTGTGTATAGCCTCGGGTAGGGACAGGGGAGGTAACTTTTAAAAAGAACAAAAAAAAAAAAAAACCAACATAGAGGAGGAAAGAAGTGAGCAAAGGATGACTTTGGAAGAAATATTTTAAAATCTAGTATTGTTTAATCTGAAGAAGAAAAGGCTGAGAATAGATTTAACACCAGTCCTCAGATATGTAAAAGGTTATTACAGGGCACAAGAATGCTCTGCCACATCCGTGGTGAATGAGTTGAATAATAGGAACAGTCTGACATTAGGAATCCTTTCTAACCAGTACTGTATTGAAATGGGAGAAACTGCTCATTGAGGTTGCAGAATTCTTTTAGTAGAGGTCCTTAAGCCCATGTTGGAGGTGGAATAAACAGGGCAAGATGCCACAGAGTTACAGAGAGGAGCAGAATAGGACCTTCCTAAGATCTTTTTCTGACTTTTCCAATTTTATTTATTTCAAGTTTTCAGCTTAGGAGAGCATAATGCTCCAGTTAGCTTCACTTTTGCTCCTGCAAAACTCGTCACTTGGACCTCAGATTTTTAAAAGACTTTATGAGGTTGAATTTAAAATCGTATTTACAGAGAAGTAGCATCTGAGAAGCTTGGGCATGAACCAGCATCAGGTGTTGTTAAAGGCTGTGCAAATGCAACAGCCCATTCCAGAAATGTACAACAGTCACTACTTCCTTTTTCTTAGGGGCTGGGAAAGCCCCACTCCGAAGCCCAGCCCCTTCTGTTGCCCAGGCCCTCACCATCTGTGTCAAGTTTTGACCTCCTACAACACTTCTTCAGCAACATTCTCCTCTTTTATCTACCGTAACAATATTTTGTCTCTCTCATTGGAAGAGCTTCATAAAAACTCTGTGTAGTGTTTTTGGCAATAGTAGAGATTTCTAGGGCAGCTTTGAATGTGGTAGTCAGGTCTTTTTTCATGCAGTTAAAAATGCACACAAGGCAATCCACTTTCTGTAAAACATTTGGTGAGAGGGGACATGGTCTTGAGCATGGGAGCATTAGAATGAGCCATGGGAGAGCAAGGCCTTGTGTGGCACTGTGCACCCATATCTCCCAAATGAGCTGCAAGAACTGCAGGATTAGCATCACTGCCTCATCCCATGGAGTAGTTCTGAGGATAAATACATAAGGTGCCTAAATAAAGTAGTAATTGGGGTGCTATGTGCCCCTGAGGTGGATTTGCTGGTGCAGATGCAAGAGGGCAATTTTGATTTCCATTCCTTTTAAGTTGTGTATTTGGCATATTGACTACTTGGCCCATGTAGAGCAGAAAGGGATGCAGTGGTGTCACAGAGGCCCATACTTCTTATTGCAAGATGGATTCAGTCTTTGATTAGCTGAAAGTTCTTGCTGTTGTACTTATCTTTGAGCAGCTGGAGGGTCCCAAGGCCCCTTGTGCAAAGTACATATACAGAAGGAATGAAATCCTGCTCTGTTGAAAGCAACAGAACTTAGATCCTGAGAACTAAGGATCCAGAACTCAGCTTCCATCCCATTCATCTCAGGGATGTGCAGATACATGCTTGAGTGCTCTGCTGAATTATGATGATTCTTCTAGAGGAATTGCGTGGAGAATCAATGGACATGTTACTTGTCCCCAGGTTGTTGCCATCTCAGTGGATTCCTGCCCTTAGAGCACTCCAGCTGCCCAGTCCCTGCCTCTGCTGGAGCACAGTGCATCTCCAGACCTTTCAGTAGGGCTGTATGATCTCTCCCCAACCTGATTCACTAATACCCATCTGTGCTAGCAAAGATCTAGTTCAGTTAGTTAACGTGGCTCTTCTGGACCCACACAAGCCAGGGAGGAGTTGCAGGAACAGCTCTGCTGCTAAAGCCTAGAGGGCAGTAACATCCAGCCAACAATGCGGGGCATGTTGGAGCAGCGATTGGGCAGTGCCTGGTACACCTCTAACCAGAAGGAAGCGTGGCCAAAGCCACTCAGGTTTGCCTGAATTCCTTTGGTGAATAGCTGTCTTAGCAATGGAAAATGACTTTTTTTTTTTTTTTTTTGAGTATTTCTTTGTGGAAATCTCTTCTAACACTGAGCAGTATGCAACTCTATTTAACATTTGGCACTGCCATGAGAGAAGTGTTACTACACTTCTCCCCAGATTACCAAAATAGATTCATAGAATAGAATACATTTAGCCAAAATACCCCAAAGGCATTGGCTAAATGTATGTATGTTCTTCTTAAAAAAGTTTCTCCTCTATCTAATGAACACTTCAGAGTATCTCAAAGTGTTCTGCTTTGGTCTTCTGGCTGTGTTGAGCACATACATTATATGGTATGTGCACCAGCAATGTGCTTACTTTGACTGTCCAGAATTGCATAGCAAACAGCTAAGTTGCTTCCTAGGCTTCAAGTCCACAACAGAGTTAAGAAAATGCTTCTAACATTCAAAAAATGAATATATCTTGAGATATTTTCAGAGATTCTTTTTCCCAGAGAAGAACTTTCATAATGAACACTGAGCCTTAGACTGTATCAAAACCTGTGTGAGCATAACATGCTGTGTTGTGAAACATTCCCAGGAGAACATATAAACATTTAGGCAAACCTCCAACAGGGAAAACAATGCTTCTTAACAATTTCGGTCCACACTTCAATTGATTATGGATGTTTCTCACCTTGAGTATATGTGTGACGTGTTTGGCTCCTATGCCTCCTGAATCCAATCCAGAATAGCAGTTATTGGGCAAAGAAGGACCTGGGAATAGTCAAAGCTGCTTCAGAAGTAAAGTGTTTCAGAGGCCATGTTTTTATTGCTCTATCAAAACCTGCAGTTACACAAACATTTTTCTTGATATATGCAACTCATTCTTCTTTCTACCCCTGCTTCTTCCTCCCTCTTTCTTGAATCTGTTTGTAGGTCCTGTGAGGTGACCTGAGTTAAAAACAACTCTGCAATACTCTACTGAATGTGGCTGAGCCAAATGCCCATGAAAGCAGAGCCTGATATGATTCTCTTAATAAAAGATGCCTGAGAACATAAAACTAGATTGAGTTAAAATATCTGAAAAATCATTCACTTGCATGCAGTTTTCTGTCAGAAGAAAAATACTTTGTGGAAGCATATCAGCTTTGGCAAAAATTAGGTTGGAAGAAGGAGAAATGGAGAGGAAAAGAGAGACAGATCATGTGCCTCTATATATCCAAGTAACAGAATAAAACCATCTCAAATCCCAAGTGAATATCCTCAAAACAAAATAATGCCTCATCTGACTTGAAGTCACTCACAGAAATAGGGAAGAGGCTCAATTTCAATCCCACCAAACAAAAAATAAATTTGAAGTTTTGACATTTTAAATTAAATAATGGTTCTTCAACCCTACATAAGAGGTACAGTAAAAAGATGTGGGATACTACTCAGAAAAATTCTTCATGGCTTATTCACCTTCTGTCAATAGGTTTATTCTTGTCAACTCCGGGAATCTTTGGTCCAGTCCAAAACATCCCTAACATGATCAGTTGTGTTTCAGTGGTGGGAGACACATATAAGGCAAACTAGTTGTAAAGGTTTGTTATTTCAGCCTGAACCTATTGTTCCAACAGGTATCAGTATGCAGAGGTTTTACAGATGCTTTTATTTCTTCTTACTATTGGACTCATTAGCCAACATTTAATCAGTTACCTGTAAAAACATGCACAGACTTATATAATATTTAATTACACAGCAGCTGATGTATCTGAAGATATTTTGAGAAATTCTTGTATTTTTAAGTTATTTTGACTTAAAGCTGTACTTCCTATTGTATTGAGCTAAAAAACACTGAAGAACAATAATTAACACCTGGGACATCAGGAGCTTGTGGGTCATGAGTGGGGAGACATGGGGAGACAGCAACTAAACAAAGTGCACTAACTTACCAAAGCTCTTAAACAGGTATGAAAGGAGTCATCTGATGATACCAATTATTTGCCAATATTTTTTGTAGTTACATGTTTTATTGTTGTTTGGGGGGCTTTTCTGAATTATTTAAGAGTTATTAATATTTTATTAAATCTTGTCTTTCTTACTCCCATTCTTGTTGCCATTTCCAAGAGCTGAGCAGCTTTCCTATGGAAAAATTGCATAGAAGAAATCAGTTCTGCAAAGCTCCTTTCACATACCTTCCTACTTGGAGATTTTAACTTTTGGTATCTCCTTGGCTTTCCTAAGTAATTAGGAAACATACTTATTTATTTTAAATTCTGGCATTGGCTTTCAGAAACCTGGACCATTTTTTTCCTTCTCTTTAAAATCCTATTGCCTGCTTTCCAAGCCCATTTCTTATCCTTTTTACTCTGTGTTTCTGTCACAATTTTACAGTTAGCCATTTAAAAAATATATAATTAAAGTGCCAAAGCACCTGCTAGCCTCATACATATGCATGAAATAAAATTATGTCCCCTCTGGGACACTGGTGTTGTGACTCTGGGGAAATGGCTAAGTAACCATGACAACGTGTCTCCACCACATCTTATTTCCAGTGATAAAAGCATGATTTACCCTATTAAACAAACCATATTACAACTTGCCCACAGCAAGTGGTGTCATCTTTCCGGTAGAGGCAGCAGGTCAGGAGGGAGAGCAGCCCAAGCCCATCCATCCATCCAAGCCTCCCCCTTGCTGACACTTCTTCCCGGTTCTGTTGATGGTGAGAGGCAGGACGAGACACGTGTACAGTGTTTCGCATTTCCGCCTTGATGGGTGAGGTGAAACGAGGGGAGGCAGTGCAGGGCTCATTATCTGCAGGCAGCAGCCCAACCCCAGGACAGCAGTGATGGACGGTGCAGGAGAACCCAAGGGTAGGGCGCAAAGATTGACAGAACCCACACACAATGATTCAGAGGTTTCAATTAGATAATTTCTGCATCTTCTCTCCTGCCAGTTTGCCAAGGCTGCCAATACTTAGTGAATGCCAGGGAAGGCTACCAGAAGTGGTTTTTCAAAGGCTGCTGCCAGAAAACAATGTTAAATGATTTTTTATAAGCTTGCCTATGCTACTGATTAGACTTTATCTTATTTAAAGTGATTTTTAAAATCAAGCACACTCTTCATTATATATTTTTGATTTACACCTTGCTTAATTAGGGAAGGCACCTTACTACTACATTATCTATAATAATTTTATAGGAAAACTCTCCTCATTGGGTCTTGTCTACTAACATAATACAATATTTGTTTTATTAGCACTTTGAAGAAGTATTTAAATCAGCCAAACTAATAATTTAAATATTTTAAATATTGCCTTGAAAGTGTTTGCATTAACCCTCTTCTTTCCATCACACACTTAAAAGAAAAGTATAAATCTTAATTTGAGTTCTTAATCACTTGAGGGCACAATTTGATTAAGAACAATAAACAGAGAGGTGAAGAAATTAAAACCACAAATGTCTCAGAGAGAAAACAAAACTGGTGTTTAAAGGTCAAGTACATAGACGTAATTAGTTCTACTTACATGAAGAATTGCAATTAGCTTTTATGAATTGCATTTTGAAATTGCCGGGTCTTGTGAATCCTGGGGGTTTCTTGAAACATCAACTGTTAGAAGCATGTGATTAGATCAGACTCACAGCTAAAAATGAAAAAAGTTAAATCATGTTCAGTGCAAACAACTGCAAGACAAGGCTGAAAGTACTACCTGGGCTTACCAAAAAGTGACTAGCAAATAATAACCCAGTATTCATCAGATTATTTGCAACCTGATTTATGATTGCTAAGTTCTTGGGACCGACCTTTTCCCGATTCCAAACGTAATCTGTATAAGTCTAGGTACAGGGATTCTGCATTTACTGTTGAAGGAGGGATTACTTCTTCTTTTAAAAACACCAAGCATGGAGAAGGTGTTGGTTATTCTAGAAAGTTCTTGCAAGAACCTGACAGCTGTCCCCAAAAAAACTCCAAGCCCAATGGAAATCTGATTTCTGATAGAACATGCATTCATGCAACAAAAGTCAGTGTTTGGACTTTAGGGCCCCTTCCAGTGACTTGAATGCTGAATGGTATGGAAAGATTTGACAAATATTGTTGAGTTTCCAGGTTTCCCAATCCTGGAAGCTCTGGGCTTCCCATGCAGCAGGTTAACTGAGAAGCACAGCTCACATTTTTTGCAAGGTCTAAATGCCTGCTCAAAAGGCATTGCAGATCTACCCTCTTTCTGGTGCTGTATGGGAAACCTGGAGTAGAGGTAGCAGAGTACCCAGATTAGCTGCTTGGAGTTCTGGACTAAGCAGATCTGTCAGATCTCCACTGTGCTTGCTGCTCTAGCTCTGATTTAGTTTGCTTTATTTTTTGTGTGTGTGTGTGTGTATGTGCAACATAACTGTCTCCTTTTAATCCAGAAACAGGCTGCGTTGTGTGTGGAGGGTTGAGCAAGAGAGAAGAAACCTGAAGTCAAATTTTATCCTACTGCTCAGAACCCCAACCTGAGTAGTGACTTTGGGCAAGTAACTTGCAGCAAACTCCTCTAGAGAGTGTCTGGAGCTTTACGGAATACAATAGAGAAATAAAAGGGGAAAACCCTGCCTCTCAGTTTTCCTATCTGTAACATGGGACTAATACTTACCAACCGACCCATCTCACAAGGGAGATGCAATAATTAATTAGCTAATGTTCCTACAGCACTTTAACTCTGTAAAGTGTAAAATAAATGTTAAGCATTATTGGCACTTAGATTCTACAGTGATTGGTGCCCTACAATTCCCTAAGCCAGACAGCTAGTTATTGCTGCTCAGAGC
Organism: Peucedramus taeniatus; assembly: GCA_013400575.1. Lineage (NCBI taxonomy): Eukaryota > Metazoa > Chordata > Aves > Passeriformes > Fringillidae > Peucedramus > Peucedramus taeniatus. Next base: position 158,330 of record WBNO01024062.1, read on the forward strand.
AACAGTAGCTTACAGTACATCCCTGCATTATCAGCTGGTTTCTAGATGGTTATGTGCCAGTGTGCCTGTACATACACCTTCCCACATGTGCCAGATGCCACACAGGGGAATTCTGAGGTCCAGGATGTGACTGGAAAGTGAACTCCACAGCCACTTTGTAACTGGGCAGTCCCTTTTTCCTGTGCTTTTATTTCCTCCTCTCTGAAGCAGGTTATTAGGTTATTACCAGAAACCCACTGCCCTGCTGCATAAATACTATTTAATCTAATTTTATCAGTTGACTCATTATTATCACTGAAAGCATCCAGGATTTCTATAAATTCAATGTCAATGAAACTAATTGGTAAACTGTGTAGAGCAATTTGAGAGAAAAAAAGAGCTTTGTCCTTTTTCATTTTGTTGCTATATACTTAGCTAAATTTTATTTCAGTGAACAAGAAGATGGCAGCTTCTAAAATTATGTCTGAGAGATGGATATGTAGGTAATATTGTTTAATATTAACTGCTGCTACATGGGTTCATGAATTCCCATCAGTACCGGTTTTTATGGAGTTCCTTATGCTAAAGTCTATTTCAACAAAGATAGTGGAAAGAGCCTGGTTTGCAGCTCAGTAGTTCAAGAAAGAATTGCAGCTTTGCCCTCTCAGTCATAGCCTGAGAGATTGGTATTGAAGTCTCTGCATTTACACTATATACAATTACAGGAATTTTTTTCAGGTTAGATTCAGCCTGGTCCTTTGGGTTAAAACTTCCTTATCATGCCCGTGTTTCAAAGTCATTCAAAGCACCAGTCAGTTATTTGTAGCCTCGTGACTCCATCTGGGTTTCGAGGGCATCTAATAAAAACCAGGAGGAGAGTTTCTTATTTGGTTTGCTCTCAAAGAAATCCAAAGCCACACTGTGAATCAAACCAGTAGATGGTAAAAGGAGACAACTGAAAATTCTGTAAAAATCGGATTACTACTTTCAACCAAAACACTAGTGAGATGCAGCCTTAGCCCATGTGGTACTGTTTCTGCTGACTTTGTAGCAGGCCATGTGGACAATAAGCAACCAAGCAAACCCAGACCACCATGTCAGAGTTTAAGAGTATCTCCCAGCACAAACACCATTTAATTCCTTCACACTTTCTCATGCTGTTTCCCTAAGCATCCCCTATTTGGCTTTGTCAACCACAGGCTACTGGGCTAGAGAGACATTCAATTTGAGCCAGCCAGGATGTACTTGTACAGCGTGATGCTAGATCCAGAAATATAAAGAGGATTCAAATATCGATACGCACACATTGGAGATAATTCCAGCAGTCTGCCACTTTACTATGGCATGTTGTACACAGTGTTATTTAACTAATAGCATGCATGAGAAGTGTGATTGGCATCCATAAGGACTGGAGGAACCTGGGTGGAAAATCAGAGCCCTAAATTTGACATTGGGTCCTAGCAGCTATATTTCATACTGAGACTCCACCATAATAAATACTTAAAAGCACATAAAATTTTGTCATGATGGAGGTGAAAAGCATCTCGTTTATGCATTATTAATGTATACTCACTCAACTTGTTAATTTAATTAGTGAACTGGATAAAATTGCCTCTTTTTGTGATCTTCCTATGAAAGCAAGAAAATGTACTTTGTGTAAGACTAGCTGGTTATCACCAACACTGTACCACTTCACTTCTGAAGTTCCTGGGAGTGAACGACTTAATTTTTCTTTGATTGTTTGGTACTCAACCACTGCATAACACCTAGTGCAAAAAACCCCAAAAATATAAAATGATTTTTTGCTGGAGTAAAAATCAATTACTCAGTGTTTTTTTCTTGCTTTGTTTCAGATGAACAGATCCCTTCAAAAACTTTCTGAGCTTTAAGGCATGTCATAAGCAATTTCTGTTCTTGTTTTGCCACTGCCCACGGAGAGGATGCTTGAAAGTCGATGCTATCTCTTTGCAAAACCTTTCCCCACATCAAAATCTACGATACTGATCTTTGCAAGTTTCTCTCAGAAACTGTCAGCAGTCTGAGTACATCTTTATTGCAGTTTTCTTGAACTTGGGGTTAATATTAATTTATGAACCTGGAGCATAAGGAAATGCCACACAAGGCTATACATACATTTTTGTATTGTTTTTATAAATCCATTAATTAATATCTGACATATTTCTTGGTTTATAAAGTATCTCACTTTGTCACCCAATCCAGGATATTTTAAAACAAATCTAAGTTGTTATTTTTTCCCTTTTTCCCTTTTTAGCAAAAGCCTTTGTTTTCTCTCTTCAGAAACCAAAGAAGTATGATAAGGAAGAAACTGAACATATGTTTTTATATGCTTTAAGTGTTGGTGTTGTTTAGATGGTTTAAATGGGAGATGCATAGAGTTTCTTTATGAAAGACAAGAACTTTATCAGGTATCCTCTATTCAAAAAATTTACAGGGAGATAACTGAAACCAGAAAAATAATAAATATTAATGGGAACATATTCTCTTCTTCCCATCCATTTATAACCCTCTTTACAATTTAATTATCAACGCAAAGTATTTAAAGTAATAGAGATTTTTATTACTAATTTATGTCTGTAAATCAAAACTGGGCAATTTTAAAGTCCATTATATCCAAATTAATGTAAGTACTTAGCACAGTGAGTGACTTGGTGACATTTTCCGATGCAAAGCTGCCCTGCTTTACATGTAAACAATAAAAACACATATACAAAAACTAAGTAGTGAGTGCATAATTTATTCTTCTTTTTTAAGTTTCAATAAAGTTGTTGGATTGCATCACTAAGGAATAAACATGGAGATATGTTAATGTGACTTAGCTTCAGGGAAATGAAAACTGGATATAAAGCAACTTTGGAAGGGCACTCTAGTCCTAAGTCTTGGTGGCCTTCATTCTGTAAGAATATGAACAACAGTTTATTTTAATCTCAATTTGATGACGATTTAAGAAGAAGTGTTAAGAAGTCAAATTTGTGAGAGCTGCTGAAAGCGTCCTGGAGAGTGCCCAGTATGGTGCCGGGGCTGTGTGGTCCTCTCTGACACCTCCACGTCCCCACAGCACATGTGCATGGTCTGGTGGCCTGGATGGGCCCTTGATACCATGTGGCACATAGTCGTCACACTCCTTTGTCACCTGCTCCTAGCACTGTAACAGGAGCACGGATGGATATTGTGGGGAACAACATGCGAGATCACAGCAATTCAGCTTTCCTGTCAAAAGCTTGAGGGAAAAGTTTCCTGACACAGCTACACAAAGAAATCCACTTGCTGAAGCCTCACCTTAAACAGACATTCCCAGTCCACAAAGCTCAGCAGTTCACAGGCTTGAGCAGCCCCTGGACCAGCAAAATGCTCTACCAGGTTCTGCAGGCCACTGTCAGGAACCTAGGGGTAGTCTCCTGACCTTTGCATGGGGGCATCCTGGCAGCTGCTTTGGCAACTGTCCTTGAGGAGCCATGGCAGTCCTAAGGGACAAATGCTGAAATCCTGCCCTATCTGCCACATGCCTAATACAGAGAAGTCCTCTGTGAATGAAATTAAAATTCTGGTTGAGGAAGAACAAGGGAAGTGTCCTGGGATGACTTTATGATGCTTGTATCCCGAGTTGTTTGTTCTGTTTATGCTGGATATTAAGTTCTGCACCTTTAAGGCTGGTTCCGAGAGCAAAGGGGGAGAGAAGAAGCGTGGAGTTTGTTTGCAGGAACTCCACTTGCTGCCCCTCATCCTTCACATGGACTGTGTTGTCTGTGGCACATACAGTGGGAGAGAGCTCTCCTTTGCTTTTAGTTGGTTTTTTTTTAGCTAGCTGAGGCAGAGAAGTTCTCTGGACTGTGTCTTTTCTTTTTCTTGCAACTGTTCAAGCCTGCTCTGGAGTGAAAACCCAGAAAAACACCAAGAGCTCACACCTGTGGCCCACCAGGGCCCAGGATATGGCATTTCCAGTGCAGGAGGGACTGATAAGAGACTGAGCAAGCCGAGCTACACTCCATGAAAAGGACTCTCTCTCTCTGAATTTGCCATCTCTTCAGAACAACAAGAGGTTCCATTGTTTAATATTACTCATTTTACCATGTTTGTGAATACTTTGCTTGTTAAACAAACAGTTTTTTCCACTTTTCTCAAAGGAGGTTTATGTCTCCCAAACTGGCTTGAATTTGCTTTCTAGAGGGACCCCTTCAGAGGTTTCCTCCCAAATTTGTCCCAAACCAGGACAGGAAGGAACTTTCTACTAAGTAAAACATTGAAAACAAATTTGAAGAGACAGAGATTATGTTACTCTACTATCAGGTACTGAAGGTGTAGACTAGCTTAGAAACAAATAAGGGCTTCTCAAAGCAGTTGTTTTGTATTTACAGAATGTTTCCTATTCTAGAAAATGAAAGCATTATAACATAATAAAGAGCCCTGCAAAGAAAGATCTGTTTTTCCCAGAACTAAGGAAAAGCATATGTACCTATTGATTAAGAATTACAGCAGTAGAGAAGGATTTAGGACTGGAGGCTTTTCTCCCTTCTTTTTTGGCACTGCCAAGTGAAGTTAGGGTCAAGCAAAATGTAACTTCCCAAATTGGAATTCATCCAGGACACATCCCTTACCCTTTTTTGTGTTGCACCAAGCAATGGGGAATAAAAATGACCAGGCTACTTCAATACTTTGCAATAAAATGTGTTCTAATATTTACAATAAATCATTTTGTATCAATAGAAACATAGTTATGTTTGCACCACATTGCTTCCCATTTTTCATCTAAAATCTCAGTACCCTAAGTTTAACACATCTCCTTTGTCTTGTGCAGAGTTTGGCCAAGATTAGAATTCTAGTGAAATCCAGAAAAAATTTTCCATGATCTTTGGATAACAGAGTAATTCCATCTGATACCAATATTTCATAGATATTGAAAACATAGATCATTTATTTTGGTGACTGTTGCAGAGATTCCATTCTAAGGACCTAGCAGATAATAAACAATAATTTCTTTATGTTACTTACAAAAGAAGTTTCACAGTTGAACATACATCAAAGTCAGTTGCTGAGGGCATTATATATAATATGCTAAATCTGTAACAGATGGGCTATACGAGAGGCTGAAAAAGTGCTTGATTAGAGCTGTGCCTCTATTGCTCTACAAAACTTCCAGATGCCATCATGTTGTTAATAATCTGGGGATCTCTCTTCACCATATTGGACCTGCTTGTCAGCTCTGCCCAATTAGCAAAGATAGCTCCAAGGTACGAGCACAATTCCTAGGGCGGTGATTTTCAACATTTTTCAATTTGTGGACCCTTAAGGATTTATCACTGAAGATGTGGATCTCTGTGCAGCAAATGAAAACCTACTGGCAGTGGGCATGCTGGTTTTGCTTACCCTTCCTAGTCCCCAAAGTAGGAGTGCTGGGACCCACAGGAGTCTGCAAGCACACCAGACTGAAAAAGACTGTCTTAGGATAACATGTTTCTCATAAAGAGGCTTATGTTTTTCTTGGGTCTTCATAGCTGAGACTTGAAATTTTCTGCCACATGAGAGAAGTCATTAGTCCTAAAAAATCAAAGCATGTAAAGAAAGCCAAGCAAGCCCTCTCAAAAATGTTTGGGAATAATATACTCAAGTAATAATTTGTGGGAGTTTATTTTTTTCTTGACCACAGGAAACTTACAGCTTCATTTAATATTTTGAAAACATATTTAGAATGTTCATGTATTGAAAGCAGAATAAATACCAGTACCTCAGCAGAACTGCCATTTAAATCAAATTAACTTTACTAATTAGGGGGAAAAAAAGAAGGCATCTCAGTATCAGGAATAATTTGTGCTTATAGAACTTCACACTTCAGGTGATATACTCTGCCTGAGAGATAGCTAAGGAAGCAATGTACCCATCAAAATGGGAAATCAACCATGGCTACTAAATTTTTCAATTCACAAAGATTTTTTTAAAAATACCCAATTTGCCCAGAGGACTTTTAAGTCTTCAGATGAAACTGAAGTCATTATATTCAAATGAGTGAGTATATGGAGTTAGCCAGTGATACTGAAATGATTTCTTGTTGGGTAGCTGAAAATAATGGATGGAAATATGCTTGTCATAACACAGTACCTGAGCAGTCGTGTTTAATTCACGGTTGCCAAGAATCTCAGGCTGCTTCTCTTTTTGACAGCTGAGACTGTGCAGTGGTTTATCTACTGGCAGGAGAAAACTTTCTAGCATCAGATGATAAGGGAAGAGCCATGGCACTTGGATGCAACCTCTGTCACCTTGCCATATCTCAGGTACACCCACATCTGCCAGGAGCTCTTCAGCTCTCTTCTCCCTCAGGAGCATCACATGCTATGTGCAGCTGGTTGGCAACACACTGTGACCTGCCAGGGTGTGGTGTTGGGTTGTGGAGGCAGGGAGAGACAGGGAAAGGCAGGGAGAGGCAGAGAGAGGCAGTTCCTGCTGCACGTTTTCTGGAGGCACAGGAGCAGTTAGAGGAAAGCATGCATCTGTGTGAGCCTTGGTTTCAGTGCTTGGGCCTTTATGGGTTTTATGGCTGCATGATAGCATAATGATGCTGTAAATCATGCATAAAGGTCCTCTGGAGAATTTACCTTATGTAAGGAATTTCTCAGGCTGGGTAAAGATACTTCCATCAGGCTTTGGCATATGCAACAGGAGAAAACAGACGGAACAGCGTGACTGGTAAGCCTTGGCCGATGGCTGTTGTTGTTCAAATGAGTCCTCAGGAATGAGGGCTCAGTTGGAGCAGTGCAGAGCCAGTATCAAGATGAATTCTTGCCAAGGATCTCCAGTAGCCTAAGAATATGGTGCAGAGGCAGCTTAGAGTGATTATTAACTTCTCTCCTCATTGTGCCCTTGGTCGTTGTGCTGAGTCCAGGAAAAGGGGAAAGGAGAATTAGGAAATCTCTGCTTCCATACATGTGAGCTAATAATGATTTGTCCATGAGGTTAAACAGTGCAGGAAATGGTGATCAATATTGGATGGCTGTACCTTAAAAGTGCAAAGGCCATTTGTGCATTCTGGCCTGCCGTGGAGGGGACTACAGCACCATCAATAATTGATTCATAAACTATGCTTCTTATTCCCAAATGCTGCAGGAAGTAAATACAAACTAAAACTAAATTCTAGGTAGCAAAAAAATCTTTCTTTAGCTTGCACTTGTTCTCTCTAAAATGCAGCTGATTTTTCTTTTAATTCTGAGGTTCTGCCTACATCGCCTGGACATACTAGCTGTTAACAAATCTATGCCCCTGGTAAGGATGCTTACCTGACTTCAGGCTGCACTGTCTCTGCAGATTATCCATGCCATCTGACCATGGCAGGAAGAAAACACCAGAGCATCTCACAACAGCACTTCCAGGAAATACAACCTTTCTACTAAAACACCATTAGAAGTTGGATTTCTACTCCTTGTGCCAGTTACCAAACATTCAATCTGCACACCTTCAGCAAGTTTCCGGTTTTGACTTTTGATATTAATACATCATGATAACAAAATTTACCCTTCCTTTTTTTTTTCCTTTTTTTCTCTTTTTTTTCTTTTTTTTCAATAGAAGTGGTTCTTGAGCTTGGCATGGATTTTCAGCTAATGATGCTTTCTTGAGGGAGAGAAACAGTACTCTGTTTGGTTACTTACTGAGTCATCCATCATTTTGATAGTGAGACCTAGCCTAAGTCTTCCTTCTTCAAGACATTAATTTTCCACCTGCCCTTCTTTGCTCAGAGCAGGCCCAATCCTGCTCTTTTGGAAATCAATGGCAAAAATCCCACTAATTTCAGTGGATTAGTTCCAGTATCTCAATTTACATGTGATTAACAGTAATTTCGTCTACTTAGGGCTAAAAAACTCATAATCAAATTTACAATAAGCTGTGCACTGATTTTCTAGGGATCCCAGCTTATTTCATAGGCTTCTAATTTCAGTGTTTAATCACTTTTTGGTTCTAGCCCAATATGCATCAACTGAGCATGGAATATGTTTCTAAAAGCTCCCCACAAAGTTGCTGGTTTTGTAGCTGAGGGAATACTATTTTGCAGGATTTCTTTAATACTGAAGTGCTAGAGTAGCTCTGCTTGTCAGACAGACACTCATCCTCCAAACACTTACTAGACTGAAAGCTTTTTTATACTTTATTTGCATTAGCTGAAGTGAATAGGCCATGCCATTCAAAGTTACATTATGAGTCCTAGGAACACAGGACAAATGTGAAGCCTGAATTTAAAAAAAACATGGAGTTGTCCTTGTAAAAAAGACACTTGCCTAAATTGAGAGGAGATTTCTATGAGTTAATCTAAACCCACCCATCTGGAAAGGCCATGCTGCCATCTTGGGCCATCCTAGTTCAAACAGTCATCAATCAGCCAGCTATGATCCCTCTGAGAGTCCCGTTTGCAGTCAAAATAGATCCTGAAAACCCTAAACAAGAAGCTACACAGACCTGCCTTGGTCTGCAAGGTGCCCAGCACACCTGAGCACTAGTGCTGTGAGCTATTTCCTCACAATCTTCCTGGTAGTGGAGGATTAACAGCACTTCAAAGGACAAAATCACCAGGGGGTGATTTAAAAAAGATGTGACTGAGTCTGGTGCTCATTAAAATGAGGGACTAATTGCAGTGGTTCAACTCCAGTCAGGAGTGCCTGAGCAGGTGTTGTGTGTGCTTCCCCAGGCAGCTCACGCAATGCACCTGCACAAAAACTGCCATCCTGGTCTTGTTCTCAGTGGATTTATTCTGTGAGAAAGATGGCTATTAAGTGTTTGGCATCCTTTAGGGTAGGCTCTACTGAGAGCCTTTTCAGAAACAGACATCCATTGTCCTACAACAGACTTAATATTGCTCCAAATATGATTTGGACATAGGTTTTCATAAGTGAAAGGCTACTGCATAAGGATGAGCAGTGAGCTGTATCATTAAAGGCCTGTTGGTGTTAACAGGTGAAGGACATAGACTCTCACCTCAATTTTGGCATTTTGGTCTTCCCAAGCCTAACCAGTCCCTCCTTTCCCAGCACTGTTCTCTGCTGGTGGCCTTCAGAGATGCCATTTGCAAGAAGCACCATGGAAACAGCAAGAAACTTTGCAAGTTGAGGTTTTTTTCATATGCTTGCCTGGCTAAATACATTATTTGATACTTATTCTTTAATTTATGATAGTGAAAAAGCTATACCAAGCCCTGCATATCCGAGCTCATTGCTGTGACTCTTTCTGATCGCTTTATCAAATGGAACCCTTTCTTTGAGCTGTTAGCTAAATGTCGCGTGAAGTTCTGAGAACAAATTGTGCTGCTTTGGGACATTAACTTCACATTAATTTGGCTAATCACTTCTACTTGATAGAAGTTTGTTTGAAAAACAGGATACTTCAGCTGCAGTGAAACCTGCATGAAAAGTCATGTAGTAACAGCCATCCTCTCTAGTAGCAGGCAGTAAATTTGCAGGATGAGCAAATCCAGAGTCAAAGACGAAAATGCACTGAAAGAGTATTTTTGTGGGTGGCTCTGCATAACAGAATGGAGATCCGGATCAGGAGGAATTAGAAAAAAAATATCCAACAGAAAGGAATTAAAGCTTCAGCTAGGCTCAGCCCTTGTTAGCATGTTTTATTCTGCCCACGGACAAAAACATGTGCAGCATTGCCAAATTTTTTAATCAATTCCACAGCAGTTGTTGTCTGTTTTCTTGCACCCTAGTCGCTGAAGTCAATAGATTTGTGTGAGAGTTCTCCCTTCCTCTCTTCCTTGCTCCTGTCCAGCAATCTGTAATGCTATCAGGAAAAGCCCTGGAGACCCTGGCCCCTGGTGGTTCCAGAATCATAAGGCATGAAGAATATACTAGTTTTAATATCCTGTGATTTTACTGCTAATCCCGTGATTAATAAGTGTTCAACATGTAATTTCCAAGTATTGAGAGTTCCCTCTCTTGGAAAAAGAGATGGTGGGCAGGGGAACCAGGAGCTGGGAAGGTGATATCCAGCAGCTGCAGCCCTGAGCACATGGTGAGTACCACTTCCAGTCAACTCCCCACCCACTACACAGGAAAGGCAAGTGTAGCTGGAAGGACTGGTTGCTCTGTGTTTGTGTATGCAACCAATTATCTACCATGCTTCACCTTCCACACTTACCCAGACAGCCAAGGTGACAGGAGAGCCCATCCAGTGGGAGACAGCTGTGAGCATGGAGTAGAAGAAATGTACTGCTGCATGCAGAGCTTTCAGCCTGTAGAAGGAACGGTTCCCCAAAAGGCATGAGAACAGCAGATGATACTGCCTTGCTCTACTCCCCTGGTCAACACAAGAAAAAGAAAACATCAGCAACATTTCTGCTGAGGTGATCTCCCCTGAATTCCAGTTCCCATGCTTAGCTCTCATACTTGCTAGACATATTTCTTAATAGGAAAGATGCTTACATGGTATGGCAGATGTACCTCAGGGAGGAAAGGTGAGAGGCTCTGGCCAAACCCAATAGGTGAATTATCTAAGGAACTCCACTAGCTAGAACCAACTGGGACAGTCTGAAATCTCAAGGAAAAACATGAAAATCAAGGGGCTTGCTGGAAGTGACTCCATCCTAGAAGGCAGCCAAAGCACTTCAGTGGGCTCAGCAGGAAGCAAAAAAATCCTTCCCCCGCAGCATGCAAGGGGCAGACAGTGTTCCCTCCTCTCTAGGCTCTGTGGTGGCAGGTAGAAGGTAAACTAGGGAGGAGCTACAGCAAATGTAGATGAAACTTTAGAGACTAGACCCCAAGAGAACTGAGCCAAGGTCAAAACATTTTTTAGATGTGTGGGGCATGGGAGAAATTCAGATTCAACATGTTTTGATTTTACTCAGGGCACTTTCAAGGTCTGCAGTACAGAACTTCAACTACCACTCCAGGGGTTTGGCACTTTGCCTTTTTTCTGATAGTATCTACTTGCTGAATGGACTAGGCACTGCTGTCAGGTTTAGGAAAGGTCTGTGGGTTTCCATCCATTTTCAACTGGTTTCTCTTGCAGATCACAGAGGGTTGCCAGTTATGACTCATCCTCAGAAATATGCTTTGCCCTCATGCAACATGCTTTCCTTCCAAAAGCCTCTACTTGCAATTGAAGCTGATTTAGCAGTCCTTCCTGCAGAGAGACAAGCAGACTTCTCCTGCTACCAAGCTTGGAGCCAACCAGCCCAGTCTACTGCTTGAAGCAGGAGCCTGCATTCAGAGCACAGCCAATGACAGCAGCATCTACAGAGTATCATCCGGCATCTTTTAGAAGTGCCAGGGCAAGACTCAGGGTTGTGATTAGCATATGCTAATGACTGATTATAATATGTAAATGACACACTGGGTCAGAACTGCACACCCATTCAAACTAATGAACTGTGCACTTTTTTGTAAGTGGCACCAGTAATTGGGCGCATCATTTTTCTGTTGCTGCTAGGCAGAGACTAAGGAAGCCATCTGTAACGACAGGCCAATGTTTGCAGCAATCCCGTTGAGAAGTAAAGGCAAGGACTGCTAATTTCCAAGTGTCCAGCAGGGAACCAGTACACATGCCTCCAGTCACCACCGTCACAATCCTTAGTATCTGAGCATGTAATTATATGGTCATATTTTTAGAAGAGATCAGCATTAAAGATAACCGTTGAAAACTCCTGGCCAGAGCAGCATGCAGAGATCTATTTGAGCACCTACTGCCTAAAGTGCAGAACACCTGGGTTCTGAAAATGCAGTTGTATGTGACCTTGCTGTAATGAAGAAAATATTAATATCTCATTTGTGGGGTCTGCTCTTCCCTTTCAAAAATAAATTCTCCTGTAAAGTTACACCACTCTCTCTGAAGTAGGCAAGTACACAGTTTAATATCAGAATGGATAGACTGTGAAACTTGCCAAAACTGATTTATTTCAACCTTCACTATTTACTTATTCTCTCTATTAATTAAAATTCTTACTCAGAATCTTTATCAAGAATAAATTAGTAAACAGAGAGATTCAAATGTGAGGGGTTTTTTTGTAAAAATCAGATACATTTTACAAAGGGATATGATTACTCTTTTATCCTAATTTTAGATATGAAAACAAAGAACTGAAACAATTTGTGTTAAATGTCACACGGTAGACAGTCACCAGAGCTTGCAATAGAATGGAAATTGCCTGGGTCTGTATCTCTCCTGCAGATATTGCCCACAATAGCAGTAGAAGTATGGTGGAGTGACGTGATCAGACTCCAAAGCTGACAATGTACAAGGCAGATCTTTATACAGCTCAGGTTCAGGGCAGCATCAATGCAGGATATCCCAGACAGAAGCCTGAACTGGAAACTCCCCACAGTTTTACACTGTGCCACATGGACTTGCTTATTCAGCTTTTTGATGGTTCATGAATTCCTGCAGCAGGTTCTGGGTTTTGGTGTAGACAAATCTCATCCTTATTAAGGCATCCCATTGATGTCGCTTTTGGAATTATCTCTTCCATGCAGTGATTTTCAGACTCTCCTAGTTTGTTCTCTCTGTTGTTCAAACTACATATTTATATAAAGTCATTTGTGTCCAATCTTTTTCATTTTTTCCATGCTGGGGTGGCATTTTGGGGACACAAGCATGCCATAATGCCTTTTCTATAATAGCTAATTTAGAAAGCTCATTAAAAACATCTATTAATCCTAATTCATCTGTTCACATAGTCATTCTGACAGTGAAGGTATTTCCCTTCTGGCAATTTTATTAAGTGCGAGGAAGATATCAGCTCTGAGTTTTACTGCTTCTAAGTCATCCTAGAATACAGGATGTGCACATCATCTACAATAGCCTCATGCTTATTTGACTCAGATTGGTTGCTCAGAGTCCCCTTGTGGGTGGAAAGGTCAATAATGAGGCATGAGGGGGAATAAAGTATATTTTGACAAAACTGACCTAGTATAGCATTCCCAGAAAAACTCCATCAGAGGATATCTAGCAGGCTTTTGGGTAACCAGCATTGAAAGGAAAGGACAGCAAATTAACCGCTGTGATTTACTAAGTAAAAAGGCAGTCCTGTATCAGTGGGAAAACCCGGCAAATCTGATAGCAATCTGCAGAGGGCAGTGTTAAACCCTTTGCATATGGCTCTCACTTTTTATGTCAATAGAAATATCAAAGAGATCAGGATTGGGCCAGGGACGCCCTATTTCAATATCTCTGGACACACAGTCTCAGTATAACATTACATAAAACATCTCATGTTCCCAAAATCTAAATACATAATTTGTGACTGATTATATGTGTTTGCAGCTGGCAGTGAAGGGTGATATATTGTTAATGTCTTTCTGTAAATGTTGGATGAATAGCTATCAAAACTCTACCATCTATATTGGCATTCATATAGCATAGTCTAAAAATACTTCAATCTCTCTCACTAACTCACTCCCTCACTACCCTCTAAAACTAGAGGTTTTACTATTTTTCACATAATTTGAATTTTTATTACATCTAAATAATAAAATGCATTATTAGGATCAATCTAAATCCACGGTATTTGCAGTTTTAGGATTTTCTCCACAGATTTGGCTCTGCTCTCCAGAATCTAAGCCTTCCCTTTACAGAACTGAACTTTCTCTTGCCTTTCTGGTTGCAAAGGTATCTTGGCAAGATTTAAATGCTGTACCTCTCCAATATATGGCTTAGTGCTGAGCAGAGACAGATTGAATTCAAACTTTCAAGCCACACTCCATTTATAAAATGAAGTCTAATAAAAAAAGCTTATTTGGCTGCAGATAAGGTAGTCATGCTAGCAATTATGTTACAAACTCTTTATAACATTTGTAGGGCTTATTTAAAATAAAATTAATAGAAAATGAATGTGATAGATGCATTATTTTTCAGTTGCAATGAATTTGAATAATATGTAATAATGTATCTAAAAATAATTGCTGCTCTTAATCATAGGTTTTGCTTCAGTGCTGTCTGCTTAAATGACCCTAAGTCACAGAGTACTTTTTAGTGTCTCTTCCCATTTCTTAAAAATTGAATTGCTCTTGCTAAATGAGTGGTGGCTGTCTCTATTCCCTCCCCACAGACCACAGAGGATGAGAAAGGAAATATTATCTTGCTTCTATTTCAGAACATTTAGCTTGCTTTAGAGATCTTCTTGACTATCTACCTAGGAAAATTCCCTGGTCAGAGAGGCTGTGCCGCACCTGGCTGGGTGTGAGATCCGTGTAACTTGGAAATGGTGTCCCAGTCATTCAATTCACCAAGAGTGGCTTGAGACATGCAAGGAACCACCTCCTCAGGATCAAAACTACCCTGCCACCTCACCAGCAGGGACCTGAGGAGCATAGTCAATTATCCAGGACCACCACAGGGTCATCCGTCCCTGACCACATGCTCACTGGTCTGTGATTGTTAAGAGAGAGTATCTCTAGTGCAAACAATAAGAAATATTTTTGCTTCTTGGAGAAAGGAATTTGCTGCCACAGTGTGCCTACCTGAGTGACCCATCTGTGGGCTCTGCCTGTGGCTCTTAATCTGCCTAGGGGTCCCAGCAGTTGGCATGAAATCAGTGACTGGCAGTGAGTGGAAAACCACTGCAGCCCCCAGACCTTTGGAATCCAGCCCCACATCTCATCTGAGTCCTGAAGTATCTGGTGCAAGCAGTGACAGCTAGAGAAGACAATATTACCATCTATTTTGGTAAGATACAGAAGCTGACATTTTGCAGGGTGTGTTAAGGACAGAAGGGAGCTACAGGAAAAGCACAAACCCCATTCTCTTTTCAGACATCAAACGAATGGAGGCATCCCATCTCAAAAGTGCAGCTCAGCCAAGTGCTATGGAGCCAGATGCTATGACAGGCAGGCATCACACAGCAAAAGAAAAAGGACCAAAGCTCCCATAATAGCTCACACCTGAGAAGAACCCTGGAGGCAAAAGGCACGATTTCTCCAAGGACAACACAGTTCTAAAACATAATAGGACAGTTCAAAGATTCTTAAACTCATGAGATTGGATACTGGTAGCAATCCAGCCACGCCAGCAGAGAGCCTTCTTCTGACAAACTTACCCTAAGTGTCATAATCCATGGTCTTTGTGTATCCGTCATGGTCTCTACTAGGAGAAGTAAAGCACGACCTCTTCTCCACAGCCCATCAGGGTTCACCCACCTCTCAAAGTCCCAAATCCCTGAGAACTTCAGGCAGATGTCTGCTTACATCCAGGGGCTTTCAAGTTGCCTTACAATCTTTTAAAAAGCTTTGTCTTACAACTTTTACTATGGCATGTGTGAAACGTAGACCTGAATTTGGGTTTTCCATTTGGAAAGAGAGAGAAGCCAGAGGTTTAATCACCATGCTCCAGAGCTGTGGAGCTTGCCTCGCAAGAAGCTACACCTGGGACCTTCAGGAAGGCAGTCCCAAAAGATCCTCATAAAGCCTGGAGGCCTGGCAGAACCCATTCATCCATAGTGTTGGCTTCATACCAGACTACTTCTCTTGGCAGTAAAGTGGGCTGTGTATTTAAAAGGTGGGATTTATTTGCTGAAAGGATTAAACATTTGTAAAATGTTTGACAAATCAAACCCTGATTCAAATAAAGATAAGATGGCAAAAGCACTGCATATATTCAATGTTTGGATGTCAAAAGGCAGTTTAGCTCCAAAAATACTCCAAATCCACACCTTACTGGTTTTCTTTGCAGAAGTTTCCAAGGACTCCTAAGTGTCACTACGAAATTATGCAAAGTGAATTGTTAACCCACAGAGCTCACAAGTCAGAGCATAGGCAATAATAAACAACCAAATAAACAGGCAAAGAGTAGAAAGACAACTGGTTAAAGACAGCAGAGTTCCAGAAAACATTAATTACAGAGGTATCGATGTTCACAGCAGGCTGCCATCTCTGCCAACCCTGTTTCTCATGATTCATGCCAGAGAAGTGGGATCAGTTTTGCCCCATATTTATCACTGATTTAGCATGAAGTACATATTAAAAGGATTTTTTACCATGGGCTCTGGCTTCACTTAAGTGAGAGATACCAAGCAGCCTTGAGACCTATTAAGTACAAAAAAAAAAAAAACCCAGAGGTTTTCACTGGACATAGAGTGCGAATTATCCATTCTGAGTCTCTAGGAAGCTAAGCTTAGCTAGCTAAGCTAACCCAGCTATGAGCTGGGTTTTCTGAAGTTACATTGCATGGGCCAAAACCTGAAAATTCATCAGAATACTCATATACCAGAGTATATCAATAAGTCATTTACATTTTTAACATTTACTGTAGAATGCTGGAGCACACACATTCTGCAGTAAGAGGAAACTGGGGAAAAATTTAGAACTCCTGTTTTCTGGGAAAAGCCATAACAGCATCCAGTTGCTTTTTCCCGGTACAGGTTTTGCAGTGTGTACTAATTCTGAGCAAATATGGTTTGGACAGGCTTGATACTGCTCATTTCTTTGTTTTACAGAAAGTGGGAAATAGCCAGGTGATAAATACATTGACTAGCCATGGTTCTTGCCATCTGTACAAAGTTTGCTTCATTTTTCCCTCTTTACTGGTTAAATCCCACCAGCTTATTCCCGTCAGTCAAGGCTTATGTGAAGTAATGATCAAGTCAGCCTCAGGCTAGGTAAAGCAGTGTTTTGGCCCTGTCTGACTTTGGTTGCATTGTGTTACCTGTGATATTCTCCAATCAAGAGAGAATTGCAGAGCTATTGAGAAGTGGCACAGGGGTTCGTCCCACCACAGCAGCCTGCTTCCTGAGAAGCTAGCAGCTCTAGACAAGCTGAAAGTGAAATTTTAGTATGGCCTTGGCACCGCTCCATTGGCATGTCCCCAAATTTACACTACTGTAACCAAGATCAGTGCCTGTGCCAGCATCTGTGTTATATTAAAGATAAATTGGACAAGATGTGTTCATATCTGAACTAAACTCAGCAAATAAAAAATGAACTTAACAAAATAAAATCAGATGGTCTGACTCATCCTCTTTTGAGAGATCCTGATAAAATATGGCTGTTCCAGAAGCTCTGATGTGATCTTAATAAAAGATGACACTGTGAAAAAGGCGGAAGGGGGGGGAAGGGAAGCACGGCAGGCGGGAAACTTGACAAAAAGAAGTTTTCACTGTGCCTGCATCCCAGCTCATATAAATGGAAATAGATGAGAAACCTCAGCTTCCTTCATTGACATGTGCAGCATAAAATCACTGCATAGGCAGAACACTGTGAGCATGCCCAGTAGGTAGGCACCAGACTATAATTTCTTGTTCAAAATACCAAAATGCACCCATTTAACTGTACGAATGAGGACATGATATGAAACAGGCATGAGCTAAAGTACAAAACAGGAGGGATGACTGGAGCCCACCTCCTCCTACTTCCAAAAAAGCTGCCTAATCATTAGCCTGGGGAGTCATGCTTTCACTCGCCTTTTCTCCTTTTCTCAGTGAATTCAAACCATTTTTCTGCACAGTGGTGAAGCTTCATGAGGAGTGGTAAAACATTCCCAGAAAAATCTATAGTCTAATGACTAGAAGTGTGTTTGAATTCTTTCCAAAGAGGATAGAAACTGAGTGTGGATTTCCTACTTTCTAACCCCTAGGCTGATGCAAGATAGAAATGGTGATGGTTGCTTTTGCACAAGTTTTTTAAAATACAGTTAGGCCTTCAGAGAGTTTTACAAGGAGCTTGGTCTAGCCAGGCTGCACTAGGCATGCTCTGAGAGCATCTCCAAAGCTTATCAAGGGGCTGACGTGTCCTGTTGTTTGATCATTACTGTGAAGGAAGGGGTTGGGCAGACGATTCGTTTTTATACCTTGATGGACTGAAGGAATGGTAGTTAAGAGGGAGAAAACATATAACAGTAAAGGTGGAATCATCTACTTCAGAACTACAGAAAAAGTACCTCTGGATGCCAGGTAAAGGTGCAGTCACAGCTCTACAGCCATATCCCACAGCGTCTTATTTAACTGCCCACTTGCCAAGTGTTTGGCCATATCATTTAAATAGCAACATTCCTTCATCTGTCTTATTTTACATACCTGTGTGTCATCTGTAGGGGTTGTGTCCTCACATCCAGGCCCATTCTGCCCCTGTAGAGGACAGTCTCTCCTGCTGCACGCCCTGGGTCCCATGGACATCAAGCCCAGGAGGATCAGCCAGAGTGAGACCACAATGTCCTTGAAATCATTCAACTCTATGGAAGCTGAGGATGCAGACAACACATAGGAAAGGGATGCACTCTACAGATGGCCATGGGTGAGATCAGATACAACCAAAAGGTTGAGAATCCAAAGGATCAGTCAAATGGTTTCACATGGAACTTCCTCTCCAATGGCACTTACAGCCTTGCCAGCAAAGCCAATGTCCTTTAGGGCTTGAACCCAGGACACTCACTGTGGGAATACTCCCATGTGAACTCTGGCAGTTCTTTATCAGTAAAGTCAAGGAAAAAGAGATGATAATGTAGCAAGGCATGAGAAGACCTTTGTAATGGGGTCATTAAGATCAACCTGAGAGTACATTCACAAATATCATGACAACATTGTGGATGCTAAGTGCTATCTAAAAAATGCACTCCTGTCTAAGTGCTAGTATTAGACAAGGTGCATTCTTGTCAAATACTGTTTGGTCAAGTAATTGAAAAGGATCATTAAACATTTACTGAAAGTCAAACTGGAAACACAACGATGAATGGAGCTGTACTTGAATACCCCATAGCTGTCACTGATACCACAGATTAAGTGGCAGCACATTACAGGTTTCCAGGAGAGGAGAGTCAGTCTTCACACACACACACACACATGCAGCTAAGGAAGGTGACATTGATAGGGGACACTTTTGCATGTGTGATCATCCTCTGTGCCCTTGTCTTAGAGCACTGGATGTCAAGTTGTAGCAAAGCATCGATATTTGCACTTGCACTCCATTCATACAGACACACCTACAGATTTATTTCACATAAATATTTGATATGACAACCGATTTGATATCAAGTAAGCAGAGTTTGAATTATTTAATTGTTTTCCTAGAGTATTTTTTTTTTTATTTAATGAATGTTGACTTTGTGATTGGAGCTGGACAACCACAAAGTAAGCCTTAACTCCAATGTGCTCATGAGCTGACCTAATGAAGTCATAGAATCCTAGAAAGGTTTGGGTTGGAAGGGACCTTGAAGACCACCTAGTTCCACCAGAACCCCCCTATCCCAGGCAGGGACATCTTCCACTAGACCAGGTTGCACAAAGTTCCATCCTATCTGGCCTTGGTTGGCCTTCTTGGCTTTGAGGAATTCTAGCCTCCATTAAATTCTGATGCATTATGTTGTCTCAACACAATCTTCAAGATTAACCAGACTGGCACTAAACCTACAGATGAACACTGAGATGGTCTCCTGGTAAAACAGACCATGGATCAGTGTCAAATCCAGGGTGAGAGTTTCTGCAAACTCCCATCTCTCTTCTCCCCTCCTCTTATCAACCCCTTAGCTGCAGCAGACAGAACTTTTCTCAAGATTTGATGTGACGTATTTAAGATGTGAAAACAACAGAGGAAAAATTAAAATGTTTGTGATCCATTATGCAGAAGGCTCATATTCTGCATGAAAATATTATTTACTTGAGTTTTCTATTCTAAAACTTGATTTTGTATTCAAGATTTAAGGTCTCCATGGAGGTGGAAAAACACTTTGAGACTCTGAGGCTTTGAAATGCTGAATTGCCTTGTATAAGATAAAATCGATATTTGGGAAAAAAAAGCAAAGTGGAAATTAATGTTCTTGTAATAGGTGAGTAGCTTTTACACAATTATTTCATGGTGATAGACTTGGTTTTGATGTAGCTTAATTAGAAGAATATAAATTATATATGTTTTTTTAAAGATGTGCATATGTATATTACAAGATTTTTTTATTTCATTGTGGAGCAAACCATTTGATGTGGCTCTGCAAAAAGCTCTAATACACATCAAAAAGCAATCAACAAACTCTTTGAGTACATCAAGCAGGATAATTTAGATGGTTTTTAATCAGGATTATGAAAATATAATTAGGTGGTTTCATGTTGGTTGGTGAGTGCGTAGGGAAAAGTGATTCTCCAAACAGAAAAATATGGATAACATTACCCAGGAGCCATGAAACAACCACACACACATGCATATACAAACCAAACAGAAAAGACTTCTGGCCTGCTTCTCTAGTAGATCAGCAGGTAACATGTTTAAATAGAATGTCATTTCCTTTAGGATGTCAGGAAGATTCTTATTTAACAGACAGATTACACAGAAGGAGCTTTGGAAAAATGCCCCTTTTTAATGTGCTTGAAATCATTAGTCTGCAGTTTAATAAAATAAAATCCTCTTTTCAGAATTTAGTCAATGAGCGGAAGATGCACTTTGGGTCTAATCAAACCAGAGTTTTACTGAAGGAAACAAGAGAGTGCTTTAACTATGTCTGGGCCTCTAGTACCAGAGCAAATGGCACATCTGTTTGCAGGGTATTCAGGTGAAGCCTTCTCTCTTCAACCACTGTAAATGCCTGCCATTCCTTAATTCCAAGGAATACTGACTAAAGACTCCTTTCTTAAGAGCTGCCACATCTAAACAACCTCATCTTCGCAGGTTCTCTTCTCACGTTCTCATTGCTCAAAGCTTCCCTGTGGTTTCAGTTCTTTTTGATGTGCTGATCCTGATCTCTGTTTCCCAAAACCTAACTTTTCTCTACAGCATTTGATTAATCCTGAACACTGTGTGCCATGTGCCATGATGTTCACCCACTCACATCAAAGTATCTTAAATATTTGAAGTGTTATTCTCAAGTTCTTTACTTTTATGTGCTAACATTACATTTCTGGTTGTCTGTGAGCACTGAGCAGATGTTCTCACTATTCATAGATCCATCTTCTGGCTGGATGTAGATAATCCATAACCCCACAGTACCCTCAGAACATGCCTGTCTGTACATAATCCTCACACCAATACTCCTTCTGTCACATTCTTCCCTCATTTGACCGGTTCTGGCAAAACAAGGTTACCACTGTCAGCTTGCCAATACACTAAAGAATTAGAGAGACACATTTTTTACTTTTTGTTGTAGTGAAAACTGCCTAGTTTGTCCTTTCTCTTTTTTGCATCTCCTCACTGGGTCCTATTTCTTGAGCTGAGAGAGTGATTATCCCTGTAGTGATGGCTAGAGATATCTCAATAATCTCCTACAATCTCATGTGGATCCCTAACAAATACTCTCTCCACTTCACACCAAAGGCTAGATCAGTTTTCAGTGACTTAGAGGAAATGCATTTCATACTGTTATAGTGATTAAAAAATGCTTCAGATGGTTTTTAAGGACCCTGATTATTTTTTTTTATTTAGATACATAGTTTTGATAGGAATCCTATAGAATCATATACTGCGGAAGAAAAAAATACCAAGTTTGTAGATGTCTGAAAGTGGTTTGGTGTTTTTTTCAGCAAAACATGAGTTAACAATGTGCCCTCAGAGGCTCTTATGAAAGAAAATGCCACCTTTGAGTCAGTTAGTCTGAAGTCAAAAGTAAAGTACTTATGTGCTGAAATAGCAATCACAGAACACAGTGTAGGTGAAAGTCAGACGTTTGTTTTTTTTTAAGACTAAATGAAACAGCAATTAAGTGCCCTTTAATTTAAGGGCAAAAGGAACAATAGAAGCCACTGCCCAGAGCATAGCTCAGCTTTGCAAGGCAAGAGCAAAAAGGGCAGGAGCAGAGAGCAAACCAGCAGCTCTCCTGGGTGAAGTTGCGAGTGAAACAGTTGGGGGTGGGGGTTGCATGTTGTAGGTGGATGTGGGAGGGAATGAAAAATAATGAGAAAAGATAAGACATTGGGAAAGCCACCTGCAGGAGTGGAATGGTGTAGTGTCAGGGGGTGAAACAAAAAATACAGTTCTTCTTGGCTAAGTGCTCCCTAAAAAGAGACTTACACTTCCAAATATGGAACTAATTTGCTTGCTCCTGCCTTGCTGTAATAGCACTTTGCTGTAATAACAACCTCTGGAAATAAACAGGGCCTTTCCCAAAGAAATCCTGGGTTCCTATCATCCTCTTCCATTCCTAACACAACAGCAAGGCCCAGATTTTGGATAGCTACTTGCACCATGGGGACAAAAATATTAGCTGGCATCAAAGCCTGTGCTGCACAGATTAGATCTTCTTATCAAGAGTTAGAGAGATGAAGAACTACTGCTCTCTGCCTGGGAGGACGGGGACCATGCCTTCCCATGTGCTGTTGCAGGCAGCATTGCTTTCTTCCTTTTGGAAGACTGCTAAAAACTCTGGCCAGATCTGTTACTGCTGAAGTGAATGGGAGTTTTGCCATTCACTTCAAGGAGACAAGAAGCAAATCAGGCCCTCTGCTTGCAAATCCAGTCTTTATAGTCCTTTCCAGATACCAAATAAAACTGTGCTTGGAAGTAATTTGAATGCCAGCAAGCTGGGCCAGTTTGTCATGGATTTCAAAGATGCCCAACAATATAATGTTTATTAGGATACAAATAAAGTGTCTTCTTCACAGTGCAATGTGCAATTTCATTCTCAGTAAAAATATAAACGTGCCTTATGTGCAAACAATTTTAGCATTTCTGTTTTTATGCCATCTTACTGACAAGAAACTCCCAGCTGTTATAATTTGTCTCATCCTTCCCTCTCTTGTAGAACCAGCCTTTGTTCCTTTTTGCAGTGCCAGGGACTTGCTGAGCTCCACCTGATGTGATTTGTCCAGGCATTAATAATGCATCTTCAAGATGCAAGATGCATGAATTCCTCTAGTAACAGATCCGCCGGCAGACTGCCGCACCGTATTGTGCCATTTTCCCGAGATGGGGGAGGCAAGAGGGCCACACAGGCATCGTGCACCCGGCACAGGTCAGCCGGCTTGGGAGCGAGGGGTGTCCTGTTATTACGAGGGGGTCGCTACATCCTCACGACGAGGTCAGGCTGAGGATAATGAACATTACAGGAGACGTTCCTTCAGCAGGCAGGTCTTCACCCGCCATCCAAGGAATCCCTGTGGGACGACCTGAGGTGTCCCGCACTGTCAGTGACTTTAGGAGAGCTGGCAAGCAGGGGTCGAGTGCTGCCCCGCTGGCGAGTGCTGTCCCTGATCGTCACCAAACCAAATCAGCTTTGCCTCCGAGCGCTCCTCTCAGCCTCCCCTTCCGTCAGGACAGCACGGCTCGAGAGCTCGGCACCCGGAGGATGAGCTTTATGGACGGTGTGTGCTGCGGAGGGGAGGCTCGCCCTGGGCTGACACCGCACACGCCTGGCCCCCACCGCTCCCGGGGACCGCGGAGGGATCTGACGGCCGCCTTCCGCACCAGATCCCTCAGCGCCGCTTTCCCCGTGCGCCAATGTGTGTGTGTGTATGTGTGTGTGTGTATATACCTATACCTATATCTATAGATCTCGTTTAATCGATACGATCGCTCGCAGAGCCGCGATCCCGCACCGCGGCTCGGCTCTGCCGACGTAACCATGGCAACGGCTCCGGCTCCCGGGGTGAGG
>WBNO01024062.1:181841-231342 GCA_013400575.1 Peucedramus taeniatus
GGCACAGCTCCGGCACTGCCTCGGCACAGCCCCGGCACTGCCCCGGCACAGCCCCGGCACTGCCCCGGCACTGCCTCGGCACAGCCCCGGCACTGCCTCGGCACTGCCTCGGCGCAGCCTCCTCACTGCTCGGGCTCCGCCAGCACAGCCCCGGCCCCGCCAGCATTGCTCCGGCGCATCCCCGGTCCCGCCGGGCACAGCCTGGGCTACATCGCGTGGAGACATCGTCTGTGCAGGTGCTCTTAATGTCTGCGCGTGTTTGTGTCCCCCAGGACTCGCAGGAGTTGCTGTCAGTGATCCACAAGGTTACAGACCGCAGGCCCAGCCCTGCCTTCTGCGGCTGTGTCTGTATGTACCCACTATAGGTACATTCTTTGCGGAGAGGGGCTGGGGGTCCTGCTAGACAAGGAGCTGTCCGTGAACCAGCTGCCGAGACCAGTGGTATACTGGGATGGGAAGAGCATTGCCAGTAGGTTGAAGGAGATGATCCCGCCCCTCTACTCAGCCCTGCTGAGGCCACGTCTGAAAAGCTGGAATGCTGTGTTCAGTTCTGGGATCCACAGTACAATAGAGACATGGAGCTCCTGGAGTCCAATGGAGGGCAACAAGGGTGACTGGGGGACTGCAGCATCTCTGTTACAAGGAGTGGCATCAGCAGCTGGGCCTGTTCACCCTCAAAAAGAGACAAGTCAGAGGGGATCTCATCAAAGTGTATAAATATCTAATGGGAGGGTGTCAGGAAGATGTAGCCAGGCTATCCTCAGTGGTGGCAAGCAGTAGGATGTTTAATCAACAAAGCAATGGGCAGAAACTGATGAACAGGGGTTTCCACCTGAATATGAGAAAGAACTTTACTGTGTGAGTGACCACATACTGGAACAGATTGCCAGGAAAGGTTGTGGAGTTTTTCTCACTGGAGATATTTAAGAATCATCTGGATGCAATCCTGTGCCATGTGCTCTAGGATGACCCTGCTTGAGCAGGAAGTTTCAGCCAGATGACCCATTGTAGTCCTTTCCAACCTTAGCCATTTGGTGATTCTGTAATCATACAAACAACCCATTTCTTAAACATTTCTGATAATGTTTTCAAGCTTCCCAGTGCATGGCAATGGTCAGACATCACTGAGGTCCTTGAGAGAGAGGAGATCCTTTCCCAAAGGCCTTGGCAACCAGCAAGGGAGCCATAAAGCAGCTCAGTATGAATGCAGTCAACAGCGACAGCCAGTCTGCTCTGCCATCTAAAAGCATTGCACAAAATTTGCCATCAAAAGCCACCAAAGCTGGTGCAGGCAAGCCTGACACAGCTGTTTTGGTGAGGGCTGAGGCCAGCAGTCACCTTGGGTTGACGGATGTCGGTCACGTCCGCTCCACACACAAGCACCGTCCAGTCTGGTGGGCTGTACTTTGTGTGACACTTTCCTCTGTTCGACAGGCTTTTGAATGTTTCAGGAAAAGATATGCAGCTTCTTTTCATGTTCACAGAATCACATAATGGGTCAGGTTGGAAGATATAGTGGGTCACCTGGTGATCCTGGTCAACCTCCCTGTTCAGGCAGAGTCATCCTAAGAGCACATTGCACAGGCTGTGTCCATATGTTTTTTCAGTGAAGGAGACACCACAACCTCTCTGGGCAATCTGTCCCAGTGTGCAATCATCCACACAGTAAAGAACTTCTTCCTCATGTTCAGGCAGAGCTTCCTGTGCATCAGTTTCTGCCTGTTGTCTCTTGCCCTGTTGATTGGCACCACCACTGCATTTGCCCTTTTGACACTAACCCTTTACATACTTATCCACATTAATGGGGTCCCCCTCTCAGTTATCTCTTTTCGAGACTGAACAGGCAGTTTTTATGTTTCTAAAATCACATTGCCATATTGTGTTTCTTTCTAAATAAAGGCCTTCCCCCAGGCTGTCAGTTGGGAAGAATATGAAAAATTATCAAGGTGTATCTGAGACCAGTGAGGTGCCAACAGGTAGGGGAATAATGGGAAAGACAGGAAAGGAGGACAGTCTTTCTGAGAATCAGTTTTAAGAATCCAAGGAAGACAAAAATGAACCAAAACCCTCCATCCTTTAATTAGACAATAATTTTCCCATTTTATCCACAGTGAACTTTATGGGATTCTTTTTGATTTGAGTCAGAATATTTCTGTTGCTTTCAATAGGAGTTCGACAGGGTTTTTGCATATACATAGTAGGAGAAAGGTTTGTACATAAATTTATATTTAAAAAGACAGTGAAACAAATACTCCTGTAAATTTTGTTTCCAAAAAGCTTCCAAACTGTCTGCAGTAGTTGTCTCGAAATCACTTTTATATTTCTGAACACTATGCACCTAGAGACCAGAAACAATAGACTGGGATTCTACTGATCCTTCATGAACAAACTGAATTGCAACTCACAAAAACTCTGATACACCATCCAGTCTGTAAGCAATACATAGGCTAAAATATATTCAGATTAACAAGTCACAGAAGAATTTATGCAGCGAATCAAATTAATAGAAATTAAAATGTGGTCGTTGATCAACCACAATTAGGAAACAGCTAAATTCAACAAATCAGCTGTTTGCAACTAATAGTTTTCCTGGGTCTCATGATAGATGTGGGTAAATGTTGACTTACTAATTATGACAACAGAACTGAAGAGAGAGCTGAGAAATCAAAATTAACTAGTGCCTTTCCTGAATTAGTGTCAGAATCTGTTGACACAGGTCTGCAGTGTTGCTATGAATTGTCCCAAGTTCACAGGCTTTGCTTTTTTCAATATGTGGTTTATAAAAGTCTGCAAAATCTTGAATTTCTCTCTTGATAAAAGGAAAGAAGAAGGCATATTTTTTTAATATTAAAATTTGACTGAGTTTAGGCAACTGAAAAGGGTTGCATGTTGCGAGATATCAAGCAGTCTTTCTATCTCCATCATTTACTGCATTTTGAAGAGAAGAAATGTACCAGACTCCTGTTACAGGAGTGAGTGGTGAGATCAGTGGCGAGATCCTCCAACATATCAAAGGAAAGGAAGCTTTCCACCAGAACAGGCAAGGAAATAGCCAAAATATTACCTGACAGGTCTGGCCTTGCATCAGGCTGGGTTCAGACTCAGAAATTATCAGAGGCAATGTTAAGCTCCCTACCCTCAGCTTCCAGCTATTTAGTTTTAAGAGGATTTCTACACATGCCAAGGAATGTTTCATCAATCTGCACCACACTGGTTCCACTGCAAGAATTTTGTATAAGGAAATCTAGTTATTGTAAGTGCGAAATACAGTTTGAACGTCCCCTGTGTTCCACATGATTTTCTTCTTGTTGCTCCAGGAGGCTGGAAAGGATACTACAGTTTTCCTCATGTTAATTCTGGCAATATTTTATTTGAAAAACTTTGTTAAAGGAATCCTTTAAAACTGAGTGAAATGATGGAAAGTGCTTTGTGATGTTCCTGTGTCACATATATGACTATTCTGAAAACAGACTTCCTATTGTGTCAAGATTGGAGATTTTGAGATATTTTCTTGTCATATACTCAGATCTTTAAAATTTTGTATGAACTGCTATTCTAAGAACAACCCAATATGGATAAAGCTGAGAATTTTACTGTGATGGGTTTTTTAAAAGATTTATTTTGACTTCAGTTTTCATTAAACTTCAGTAGCCCTAATTTACTGGCACTTCAATTAAGCAGAATGGTTTGTTATTCATTACACTTTCTTCCCAAAAACATTTTGCATAACAATAATTCAATGAAATTCTTGCTTTGTGAATCCTTCTGGTTTTAATGATTTCTGATTTTCACATTTTTCAGAGCAGGGTGAAAATGTTTAACATTTCTTCTGATTGTTGGTTTTGGATGTAGAAATTTGAGCTCCATGTTATGCATGGCAGACAGGAATACCACAATTTACATCACAGGAGACATGGGGCCAGCCCTAGTCCACACAGGATGCTTCCTAGAATTGCCAAAATTATCTTTCCTACAATTTTCTGTGATCCTTGTCATCACTGTCAGATGTTCATTGAGACCCGTCAAATGTTTCTCAGACAAATGCCATGCTAAATAACCCCTTCTCTCTGACTGTGGAGGTTTGATTAGAACTCCTCAACTAGCAACACTATTTGCAAAATCTGTTTCTCAGGAGTGGTGAGCTCAAAGTGAAGTAGCAAAGGGACTTCATAGAGCACTAGATGAGGACAGTCTTGCAGGAGCCCCGCCGAAAGCATAGCAAGGCACTTGGCCAGCAGCTCCCTGACCAGGGAGCATGGAGGATTAGTGGGCAAAGAGAAAAAGTCTTATGGGGGGTGGCTGAGGGAACTGGGGTTATTTAGCCTGAAGAAGAGGAGGCTTAGAGAAGACTTTATCACTCTCTACAACAACCTAAAAGGAGGTTGTAGCAAGGTAGGTATCTGTCTCTTCTCCAGAGAAGAAACTGACAGGACAAGAAGAAATAGCCTCAACTTGTGCCAAGGGAAGTTTAGATTGGATATTTAGAAAAAAGGGCTGTCAAGCATTGGAACAGGCTGCCCAGGGGAGTGGCTGAGTCGCCATCTCTGGAGGTGTTTGTTTATAAGAAGAGTAGCTGTAGCACTTAAAAACATGATATGGTGAAGTGGGCAGTGCTGGGTTAATGGTCGGACTCAACCTTAGAGGTCTTTCTGAGTCTGAAAGATTCTACAATTCTATGATTTCAAGACTTCTGTGCGCTGTATATTCCCCCTTCCCTTGCACACCTCTTGAAGAGTTGGACATAGCTGTTGTTCAGGCATAACCCCATGAATGCCTAGACATGAGAAGGCACAACACCTCGCCTCTGGATGTTGTGCTATTGACAGTCACGGGAATGACCAGGAGGGTAAGCACTGCTAAACTCAAACACATCGGGAGCTGGGAAGAACGCCTGATTACAGCTGCCTGCACCAGGTCCCAGTGGTAGCAGAATTGATGCATTCAGGCAAGGTGATACAGGTCACTGTTGCTGGGGTAGCGAGGGAAAGATAAGAAAGTGAGAAGAGAAGAGAAGAGAATCTTTGCCTTGCTGCCCAGGCCCATCGGGCAGATAAACCACAACCAAGAGAGCCTGACTGGCCCCAGTGGAGGAGGTCCCTTGACATCCCCGAGGCAGTCCAGACCATGGCAGAGGATCCAACCATCGAGGAAGCAGCTGGCCTTAGCAGGCAAAAAAAAAAAAAAAAGCAAAACAGAATAGAGCCAGAGGCAACAGCAGTGGAAGAGGCAGGGGGGAACTGGTCTAAGAGCTGTTTATTCAGAGACACTACTACTGCCCCTTACAACCCACCACAATCAATTTTTTTAGGTATATGCCTTTTATAGTAAAAACTTACAGAGCTTTAATGTTTCCTTAACTGCTCTCATCTATAAATATTAGTAGGCAGACTGTCTTTTGTATAGACACAATTTCATAACAATAGAGTGCATCCCAGCTTTGCAAAGCCCTAGTCATCTATTTGCCTAGGGTGAGTAATTTCTTATGAGAGACAAAAGTATTCAGACTTTCTTTCTCAGCATTTATGAGAAACAGGGAGATTTGGGGGCTCACCGTGGTAAATGTTCAAGATTTTAAGAAACTCAAAACATTTCATGTTCTAATGATCTTCTGAAGGTTACCCTGGTATAGCTTTTTTTTTTGTTGTTTATTCATTTGGGGTTTACATCATTATGTAGCCTGGTATGATATAACTTTCTTTGTATCAAAGAATGTCAAACTAGAGTATGTACAAAGGAGGCAATGGTAACTGTTTCTGCTAACTATTTAGTGCTTTAACCAAATTCTGCTGTATACTGTGCAAGGATTTTAATCACTGCACTATTAGATGACAGGACAGTAGAGGTAATTCCCCCTTTTCTCCCCTTCCCTCTAATATTCATCACAGGTATCAGCAGCAGCATTCCACTTGGAGACTGAGAAAACCTTTTATTTGTGGATCTCAGAAAAGATTAGACTGACACAGAAGCCAAACATTGCTAAGGTTATTAAAGGTGTTCAGAGAACATGAACTCTAGAAGTCTTTAGCACCTCCAGACATATTCAGGAGTTTTAGGGTCACAAATCTAAACTTGGGCACCTACAGGTAGGCTAAGAGGACTAAGTAGACTAAGATATACTAAGGTACCTGACCTTTTTTTTTGCACCTAACCCCAAAGTACATTTTAAAGGGTACAGGATACAACTCCACAGCTTTGACCATGACCCCGATTTAATAACTTCTTGCACACTGGAAGGCATTTGTTCTTAGGCCAAAATTCATCATCTCTGCAATTATGGTGGTACCACTGCCATGCTTTGAACTGGTTTGCTAGAATTAAGTCCCCACTTCAGAGAAAAAAAAGAGTTTTAACTGGTTTTGCTGTCAAAGGCAGTTTGTTACTTAACTGGTTCCTTGGTCCCTTCAATTGTTAAGTTGCTTGTGAAAAAAAATTATTCGTTGTGCCTGAATTGTTATGGTGAGTGTGCCAAAAGCCTTTTCAGAAGCCTGCTGTCTCTAGGCTCAGATCAGCAAGGCAGTCAAGCACATACTTTCCTTCAGGTATGTACTTAGTCCCCTTAACTTGCTGCTTTCACAGCAGGTAAGAAAAGCGAAGCACATACTTAAAGGTAGGCATACACTTACCTTTCCCCTTCCTTATTACAGCACTCAGAACCAGTGAAGAACCCTAACTGTAGCCAAATTCCTGTTTCTACTAATTCTGAAAACAAGCACAAATGTTTACTTAAAATATTAATATGCTTACCATATCTTATCTTTGACATGATTGCTTTAATTAAAGGAATTTATAAAAACTAATGTTATGCCTACGTGCCCTAGCAGTAATGTGTGAGAATAATGGAATTTAGAGTGGCTGATTTATTAATCTTAAAATATCTACTTGGAGTGAAACAGGTAAAATTGTAAACTGGGAAGAAATACATTATTTAGTCTTGGATGAGTTGTGTTTATAGATATATAGGTTTGCATTATCTGATTCGATTTGAAAATATTTTTTCATGTTTATAATTCATAAAATAAAATAAATGTGAAGCATGTCATTCTACTGTTTCTGGTAGAAATTTTTTAGATTGTATTGACCTTTGATGTGGACAAAATTTACAAGGCAAAATTACCAAGATCTTTAAAATCCTATGTACGCCAGTATTAATATTGTATACTTCATATACTTGTATAACCCACCTTAGTCTACTACCCTGTCCCTACACACATCACATGCCTCTTTCTCCAATGTATTTCCTTCTCTGCTCCACAGAAAATTTCCTTCAATCTGTCTCCAGTGCCTTGCAGTCGGGTGAAGTCTTCATTGACCTCTTCATAGCCATCTCTGCCCTCCTGAACCTGTGAACAACTTCAGCTATCATTTCTCTAACTTTTTCTGGAAATTGATTTTCCTTTGGCTTCTCTGTCTCCTTCTACCTGTCCTTCTGCCTCTGTAATTTCTTTTTTGATATGTCCTAGTGCTTTGCAATCACCACTGACCATCTTATCCAACATCACCTCACTGGTTAATTTTACTTCCTGCCAGCATCCCTCAGTCATCTCCTGGTTGTTATGTATATTGCAAACACATGGAAAGAACCATCTTTGTCTTCCACATTAATACAACACTCGGTACTGGTCTGAATTCTAAGAAGTACATGTTAATGTCTGGCTCCTGTGACATAGGAGCTACCTCAAGCTAAGGGTATATTTTACTTGCTAATTTGCTTAAACAATTGTTAAAGGAATTGCAATGTATTGTTTACACGTATTTGTTTCATGTCTTCTTTATGACACTGCCTTATCTAATGTGATTATGCAGCAAAATAAACAATGTCAAATCATGACTTCTTTGTAGGGAAGTCTAGTCTCTTAGACTACAAGTCTGGCATACTAGCCAAAAGCATACATAATTTAAAAGGCACTTTGAATACTGCCAGAAAAATTGTGTGAAATATTGGTGAGCTTGAAGGGAAGAAACTACACAGAGGTTAAGTTGCATGAGAAAATCTTTTTCCCAACTATGATGCTGTTAAAAAATAAGTTACTTTTTTTTGTGTGTGCATATGTTCACATCAGTGATGTGGTACAGCTCACAGACAAGCCACAGGCCCATGTCAAGAATGTATTTTTTTGTGTCCCCACCTGTTTGGAAAACCACACAATCAATCAGTGCAAGAAATACAATTATGTACTCTGAGTAGGAATGCTAACTTGTTCAAGGTTAGTCAAGCTTACTGTACAGGTCATCTTTTTTTGATACAGATATTCTTACCCAACCACCTTTACTCCTTACCAGCATGCTCAGCCAGGTGAACTACTAAACCAACAAGAGCTGCATAAGACACAAAGAGGAATGCAACTTTGCTTCAACCTTGACTCAGCTTAGACATAATAACTGCACACAGAAATTTAATTTGACAATTACAGATTTTGAATTTAGAGAACATTTTGCTGTTGCTTATCTCTGCCCTTGCCTGTGAGTTCTGAACTGAGGTTCATAAGGTCATTAATTCTAATAGCAATGGGAAAGCAGGAAAAAGAGAGACATCATGGCATGAAACAAAAATCTGAAGAGTAAGAGTGATTTAATGTTTAAATCCAATCTCCTTTCTATAATGTTAGGGAATTTGAGATGTGCTTTTTTAATCTTATCTTCTAGGATTTTTTTTTCCACAGGAAAACTTCCCCATAAATTCACAAAACGTTCTGGCACTTGGTATGGTTTTACACTCTGAGAATTTATTATTCATGAAATAGGTCTTTTGAAGTACAATTTCTAAGTACTGATGCTTTATCTTTAAGCGGTGAACATGAGCAGAGGCTTAAAGGCCCACTGACAATCACTCAGGAATAGCTCAACTGCTCATGTCTGGGCAAGGTCTTCCCCACACAGGGAACCTTTTGTAAATATTAGTTACTAGAATCACAACACTAATACATGTAGTTAATAATTATCACAATGTGCCAAAACTGCACAGTTTGCTCCCTGATTACAATATTAAATTGCTATTGAGCTGTGGTATTTGCTTCAGGCAATACTACTGAGAAGCCTCCAAAGACTTTGGTTGGCCTCCCTGCACAAGCTTGGGAAATGCATGCCTGCACAGAAAGCAGAGGCAGTGCTGGGGTTTGCCAGAAAACAAACAAACCTCAGACAATAGAAGGCAAGTTTTATCAGAGCTGAAGTGTCCTTTCACTTGGGAACTGTCATCTCATGAAAGTAAAATTCACACTCACACTTGATTAGGGCTTCTGTGGCAGACCATTACCAAGGAGGTGATTCAAGCTGTGTGTGGAGCATCCTGCACAGCCAGCTCTGAAAGCTTTGTTTTAGTTGCTTTTGATGGCATCTAAAAAGCTGCTAATCCACTTCAGAAAAGCCCAGAGGTTCTGCCTGACATGTTTTTGTTCATCTATCAATGGGTGTTTTCCACTGATACTTTTGTCAGTTGTCCTGCAGATGAAGTAGTTTGAGATGGCAAATGGGAAGCGCCATTGATGGTATCATTCATCTTGGTCATGCATTCAAAATCATAATGGGTCTAAACACAAACCCTAATCTTCAGCTTCCAGTCTCGATTCTTTATCTTTCTAAATCCATGAACCAAACTGCCCAATTTGCAGAGTCTCCATTTGAATATAAAATTCAAAAATGGTTCAATCGACCTCCTTAGATTTTGGGCATTTGGACTGGTATCAACATTCAGACAAGCTTAGGAAAGGGTCTAAAAGGTACAGTGACGTCTTGAGCCTAGATCAGGTCACAGACTAAGGTTTTTTCTTGAGAACAAGAGCTGGAAAACGGCTCTGCACTGTCATCTACCTAGTGCTCAGTAATCTGCTATGTAAATGTAGCCCTTATTTGGTGGGAGGAGAAGGTGCAACAAATCTATCAGAAGCAAATTTTTAGACTCAGGATTTTAGACTAAGGATTCTTTGCCTGTGATCAGAGATGATTTCTCTGTGATTTTTCTAAAGTGAATGCATTCAATGTTTTCTGAAGTTCTGAAGACAGCGTAGCCAGAAGGATTGCAGTTTATTAGGGTGTCAGTAGGAGTAGCCCAGGAATGTGATTTGCAGGTACAAATTCCAATCCTTGCACTTAGAAAAGGCTGTTGAAAGAGAGAATGCAGGCTTTTGACTCCTTCTATAAAGCAAAGCCAGGTGTTTGCACTTGGAAAGCACAGGTGCAAGTTTATGTACTTGGGTTTATCAGGCCCAGGTTGAAACTGTATCCCTTATGAGATCATAGGCTATTGTCCAGCTTCTGCATCATTAAAGCGTGCTATTCATGTAGGTTCTGGGACTCAGTCTTGAAATCATTGTGCTGGGTTTTCTAACTCATTTTTTTGGTGAATTTTATGGTTTCTTTTACAGAGCTATGCGAGTTACATGGGGCAAGGCTTCCATGCTCCTTCAGAAAACATATGTTAAATAGAAATAGTAGTAATATTATAACCCCTAGAAGGAGAAACAAAGAAAAAGGGACACATGTTTGCTGGCTGCTTGCCTGAAACCGAGCATAGGTACCTCAGCTGAATTCAGTATTTCATTTCAGCATTTGAAACTTACCTCTGATGTTTCCTCAGAGAAGATTCTAGCACTACTTGTCCTTTTTATTTATGCACTTGCTAAATTGCAGAATGTATGTTTCAGGACTCAACTGTCAGCCTTGTCCAGAATGAAATGTCATTCTTAAATTAAATCACAAAGGTGTTAAAAAGAAAAAGAAAAGGAAAACTTTGCCTCCAGACTGTTTTCAGAGTTCTTCTGAAACCAAAAAATAAATTCAATTTCGAAGAAACTGTTGTGCCATTAAATCTGTCCTGCTATGAGCTTCTGCTTGTTCCCTAGTACCTATTTTATGGGACATTATAGTGCCCTATTTTAAATGTTCCAGGCAAAAATTGTTTCTGTTGTGTTGTGTTTAATATGCCTTTTTATAATTGTTCTGTACCTTGTTTTATCCCAGTTCTCCTCTGTTTCAGTGGTTCTGCCCGTGCTGCCTCCTCCCTCCTCTTTCCATGTCAATCCCCTGCCTCCTCCCTCAACCCCTCCCTGGTGTCCTGTCCGTCACTCAGCAGCCCATCCCTTCCCCTAGAAACTTCTGTTAAGGGCATTGAGTGACTGGTTCAGGAACCGGGGTTCCTCCCACAGATTGCCCCCACTGGTCTCCCCAGAGACCCATCTTCCCAATGTCCATACCCCCATGTTTCCCCATTGGCTCCCTATCTTTGTTCCCTCTTCCCTTTATAAGATACCTGATAGCCCAAAGCTTGGTCTTCAAAGTGAGGTCATGCTGGGCTCAAGGTCCTTGTCTGAATAAACCTGGACTGATCCCTCCATTCGAAGCCCACTCCTTTCTTCCACCGCAGTTGTATTCCTGCCTCACCCGCGAAGGCGAGAGCCTCAGCTGCCCTCCTGCCCCTCAGAGATCGGGAGAGGGTTCCCCTGCAGCTGTGTGTGTCACAGCCAGCCGGGACCCCCGAAGGGACTCGCGGAGGGGCATTTACAACAGTTTCTATGTGTTCTTTTCGTTCATGCACCAAACTCAGAATAAGGTAGATACTGTCTTTTTCTTCTGATTCTCTCCTGCCAGGAACAGCTGAGATATTTTATAGCCTGTCAACAGCCCCTCTTCAAGAATAACCTGAGAAAGCAGGTAGGCTATTACACAAGTAACAAGGGTCTGCTCTCTTTCTTCCAGTTTCTTCTTCTACAACAGCTAACACAGAAAAAGATCAAGGATTGTCATAAAAAAACAAAAAGCAGAGAACTACCTGGTGTTACTGGTGCATTGGCAGGTACGATTAATTATTTATGCAGTACCATGGGTAAAGCAGTAGACAGGTCAGGTTCCTGAATCTGCCGTCTGTGGGTGTTTTGCTGATGTATGTCAGCTTCATTCTTGGTCAAATATTGTGGTCCCATCCTGCTGCCAACTGTATCTGCCTTTTATTTGTGAATTTCCACCAAAGAAAAGGCATAGAGCTGGCAGGAAAACAGCTTCTCAAATAGCATCTATGTGTTTTGTTGATTCTTGATTGTACAATAATTTTATTCTGATCTTTCAGCCTTGATGCTGGACCAAAATTTTTGATTTTGAAACTGTAACAGCTGGAATAACTGTGTTTAGTGTGTATAATTTCCAAGGCAAAACTAGAAATCTGAAATCTTTATAAAAGCTAAAATTAAGAGAAAGAGACAAGCTGGGGTTGGTAGTATTTTGAAGCTTATATAAAAGTTGTTGGTATGCTTTTTTTCCTAGCTTTTCTTTTTCTCGTCCTTTCTAATATACCTCTCTTCCACTGACTTCTCACCAAATTTAGAGAATATCTCATCCATACCCTTAAAACTCTCACCCTCTATTTCATAATCATCCTTTACCACTACAAGTATGGAGTCAAATGGGCTGTGACTTCCCTGTCTACTCCTCCTGGAGAAGATCTGCCATCAATACTGACAAGCTGCAGCAGCCTCTCTGGTTACATGGAATATCTTGCTGACAAAATATCCCATCAGCCAGTATTAGTCTGAAGAGCATGTCTCTCTCCAAAAGCCCTATGTCGTCACCACAAGTTACAATGTGAAAGCCCTACCATCAGGGCATCAGTCAAATTTTTTTCTCAGGCTGGCCTCACATGTTAACTTATCACCAAACTAAACTCTTTACTGAAAGGCTGGAGTTTATATTCACAGAGGGTGAAAATTGGTTCCACTGGGAAAGCTTCAAAGTCATTTCAGCCATTAAACTGTGGCTGGATGTATCATAAGTACAGGAGAGGTCGAGGCACTGCCTGTGAACCAGGGGACTTGGTGAAGAAGTTCCTGCTGAAATTGGCAGCTCAATTTTGTATTCTGTTTCAGTCCGACGCTGCAGCAGGAGCAAGTCGCGTTTGTACATGAGACTCATTATGCTTCCCCTGTTTAACATACCAATTACTTTCTGTATTTACCATGTTTAGAGAGACTTCATGTCAAAAATTAATAATGCTAAAATAAAGAGCTGTGCTGATGTATGCTAAAGGGGAAGCGTGGCAAGCTAATAGAATGTGTAATGGAAACAGAAGATAGATTTGCAGCTGTGGGGATCACATCCAGATGAATTTCACAGTGTGCCATGGGGGGGTCCCACAGAGGTTCCTGTGCTCTTTAAGGCACACTTCAGACTGTGATAAGTGTATATCTTGAGAGGTCACAGCGCCGAAGTAATTTCACCCTGTAAGCAGTGCAAATATGTAGTGGTGCCAGTCAGTACCTCTAAGAGTTTCACTCCTCCAAATTTCCTGGCTGTCTCTCCACATTGGATAGAAGTGTTTGGGGAAGAAGTAACTAAGTTTGGGGGACAAGAGGTTTTTGCCTTTTTTAAGTGACCTTTGTACAAGCTTGGGCAACTAAAGAAACCCTGATTCATCCCTTCTGGTCCTGGGCAAACTGTATTAGCAGTAGATCTCTGATCTTCAAAACTCAGGAGTCAACTGAGGATTTTACCCAGATTCCCCAGAGAACCTGACAGCTCCATTGTATTAACCCTTCCTTACAAAATTTGAATTCAATATCTCTGTGGTAGTGGGGCTTGAAATCCTATCAGAGTCTCTAGTAGACATGGACAAGCTGTTATGCACTGAGGAATGTTTCCTTCTTCATGCTGATCAACATAGGGCAAGAGAGTGGCCAACCTCTTAATGGGAAATAAGAGTAAGAGGACTATTAATTAGTGGTGTTTGAACAGTTGTCATTTATGAAGATCATAAAAGCAGTGACAATATTTGTAATCAGAACAGATGGGAAGTTTCTATTTTCATTAAAAAGGAGCCTCTGTTTATGAAGACCTCAACAAGCAACTAGTATACAGGCATGCCCTGTTATTTGTTACCTCCAGTTTCAATGGGGCACCTGCTCTAGGTTGGTATGGGAAAGATGCTGGCTTCTGAATCACTTTGCTCACAAGCAGTGATTCCTTTCTGAGGAACAGTGTGAGGGAGAAAGAGGAGAAGCTCTGACTGTGCCTACCAGCTTCAGCAGTAATGGATAGTGTTTTAATATGTTCCTGTTTTTCTGGTTTGGAAAAACTAATCCATACTTAGGCAGACAGGTTGTTTTTACAATAAAAACACACTCAATGCTGAGAACTTGTCTCATGTTTGTGCTTTTGAAAAGACAACCTCCACTAAGAAATCTGTATTTGGTAGTCCATTCAGCAAAGCTTTAAGAGATGCTTCATCAGGGCCAAATCCCAAGCTCTTTGCTCACTTCTTTCCCATTTGAATTCCCATATGCCTTAGCAGAAGTTTGGTTTTTGTAGATTTCTACTATTTGGCTGTTACTTTTTGTCCACTGCAAACTCAGCCACACTCAGAAGGAAAAACAAAGTTCTTTCTTTACACTGTATCACCTACATGTCATGAAATCTCTGCTAGCAAATATATACAAGCATTATTGTAGTGTAAACATTGCTCTCTTACACAAGAAGGAATTTCACTCATGCTGACACTAAATGGGAAGAAGGGAGAACACTTGTTAACAATCAGTGTGTTTACTGACTGGCTGGTTGACTGATAAGGAGTAAAGAGCTTTCTTTATGATACAATAGAGATGAACCAGCTCACCTGTCCTGAAGAGGGTTGGTTTTGCAGGGCTAATAACGATAAACTTTTTAGTTCTGAACACATGCAGCAATGGTCCACAATACACAAGAACAGATCTGCCGAGTAAGAAGATACCATTTTTACAATACTGATTTCAGAAAAAGACATAATCAGTCTTTACTGTTAAACAAACTCACTGTTTTTCTTACAACAGAAAGATAAAAAATACATGATAGGAAATATAAATCACTGTTTCATCCTGCTTGGACTGAATATAGGGCTACTTGCCTCTTATTGACCATATGAATGATAAAACAAGGACAGGAAAACCCCAGATTTCAATAACCTCCAGAAGACCTTCTTCTCATGGCATGGAGAACGATGAGGTATGGCTGCTAGTGAAGAGAGGCTGAAGTTGTCATTACTGCAGGTAAGAAGCACAAAAATGAACACCAGCTTCATGGCCAGATGTTACACCCAGCCATGGAAGGCACTTTGCAATACTTTATATGCTGACCTCCAGAAATTAGGAATTATAAACCCAACAGCTTGAATATCTGTTTGTTTTTGCAATTAAAGCACTCTTTATTTTTCTATGCTCAAGCCAGAAGGGGACCCAGCAGTGCCAGTACCTGCTGTGTGGGTGTAAGAAGTGGCCAGTCTGTGGTGGTGTGTTCCTGCTGGGTGACAACACGGGGCTATTGGACGCTTGCGCTGAGGTCTCTGCTTGCTCTGTAACACAGCTCCTGAGAGCAGTCACTCCAGGGTTTGTCTCAAATGGATTGAATAATGTCAGTCAGCAGTTTATTGATGCTACAGACCAATTGTCTAAACAAACTTTCCAGTGAAAGGCCTTCAAGGAGGATTTTCCTCATGTCATGGTGAAAATCAGCCCATCTGGTGAGAGCATTCATTTAGGCTAGAAGACACCATTCTTGAACTATTTTAATCAGAGTAAGGACTTTTCTCTCATCCAAAATGAATGGGTTTTTTTTTCATTATCATCTAAATCAGATCCCAGTTTAGAAAACAACACATATTTTCACAGTACTGCAAAAGCCATTTCTCTGCA
Organism: Peucedramus taeniatus; assembly: GCA_013400575.1. Classification (NCBI taxonomy): domain Eukaryota; kingdom Metazoa; phylum Chordata; class Aves; order Passeriformes; family Fringillidae; genus Peucedramus; species Peucedramus taeniatus. The sequence goes on from WBNO01024062.1 coordinate 197,486, forward strand.
TGCCGTGAGTTTTAACTCTCTAAGACATGCACTAAAAGCTATCTATATCATAAATTATGCTACAAAACCTAGCTACTTGCTGTAATTACAGGACTCGGTTAATAGCAGTAATTTGTAACTGCTCAAAGTTATGAATAACTCAATAATTTCAGAGCAGTTCATTGCCTGGACCTGAAGGAACCTCCTTCTTTGAATCCTAATAGGTACTTTTAAAGTAATCTCATCTCTTGCCAGCAACATAGCAAAAATGTTAGGTGGAAAGGTAGAGAATTCAGAGATTCATGTAAGAATAGCAGAGATGTGACTATGTTGGGATTCCAGAAAAGAAAACAGAAATCTCACACCAGAAGTCTGGTAAATATCTTAGGGACAAATAACATTTTACTGATCAAAAACATTCTATAATTTACATGGGTCACATTAAGAATATACAGCTGATTTCATGCAAGTGAAGGTAATCAAGGAGTCTGAATCTGAAATCTGTCTCCAGCAAATAATGTGCACCTTTCTATGTGATAATTGTACAACTTGAGGCCATCTACAAAATGCAAACAGAATAATTAATATCTCTCTCATAACATAAAATGGTGGGATGGGCTAATGCTGTTTGATCTCCTTGAGTCCTTTCCTTGTAATAAGCTCTTATTTTGTATTGCATTATGCATAGTATATTCACTCATGCCTCACTGTTGCACTGTTTTCTACCAAGACGATGAAAATACGGGCCCCCTTTTACATGAACCCACACCACAGATTGCCAGAAGTAGCTTACATCTAACCTGAGGCCAATAGCTGCTGGGAAGTAATTAGTTGTAGTGCTGCTATAATCCCTTAGTAAATGTAAGCACAACTCCTCTTTGTGCTGAAGGTGAAATGTTTGTGGTAACAAATGCCCTTTTCTCTGAATAAAAATGTATTTACTTTTAATCAATCAGGGACTCATTATCAGCATTGTCTTCATCTCCCTAAACCTTGGCCTTCTGTGTATGATTTTAGTGTTGGGGAAGAGCGTCTGCAAGGTTATTAAGAGAATGTTGCAAAATAGCTCTAATGACCTGAATCAGCTAGGGATAGGCAGTCAGAAATTACAAGGCTGTCCTATTACCTCCTGGTACCTCCAGGCTCTCATCAGACCCTCCCAGTCCTCAAAAGGAGAGGAGGAGGACATTACTGCTGTTCCTGTTGATGCAGTGGGCAACGTTCACATGTTGCATGACGTGCGCATGAGCACATCTAACATCAGATCCCAGTTTAGAAACGTGCTCATGAGCACGTCGTGTGAAGAGCAGCCCCCAGAGGAAGAGAGGTACTCTGGGGCTTTGCTGCTAAGGGTTCTGACCTGTGGACTTTGGAAGGTGACATGGAGAAATGTCTGCCTTAATTTAGGGAATGGAGCTAGCTGAGGAGCTGGAGGAGGTCTGTGGGACCTGAGGAGAGCCTGAACTGTGCCATCCAGGGTCCCAGGCTGGCCGTGGGGCTGCCCATGCCAGCTGGGCTCCTGCCTCTGCTGAGTCTGCAATGCATCGCAGCCATGCAAGGGGATGGGGAGCTGTGGTCTGGCTTTTCCCACAAGGCATCCAAGTACCCCTCTCCCCAAGAGTGCTGCCAAACCAAGGCATGCAGCTGAGTAAAGGTGTCCTGGCCACAAGCAGCCCTTGTAGACCCTCTAGATGGCTGCAGCCTTTCCCCCTCCACCCACATCTGCAGAGACATAGCATCCAGAGCAGGGCTGGAAGTCTGAGCCATAAAGTTTTGCTGCTTTTAAAATCTGAGAAGGGAACTCTGGGAATTGGTTGCCATGAACTAAGGCAGTTGCTTTAGTTATTTTCAGTTTCCCCAATATACTTTTCTTGGCCAGCCCTGCAAATAAAAGTTACAAATCTATTACAGTACGTAACTTCCCAGCAGAGGCCCTACTGTGTGATAAGGCAAAGGGTTTTTCCAGCATGCTTTTCCAGGATGTGCACAGGAACAGAGGAGAATCCTGTGCTAAAAGCACATGAATGGTGCTCCACCTCACTCACCTTCTGGGTCTTCATGTTTGGCTGCAGAAAACATGAAGACCCAGAAGATGAGTGAGATGTGGGTTTAGACCCACATCTAAACAGGCATGTCATAAGGGTGGGAGGGTTTTGCAAGTGAGAAGAAAATCGTTGTAGCAATCCATCCAAAAAAAAAAAAGGTAGTATTTTCTGAATTTGTGGCTTCTTCAGCCAGCTGTAGGATAGCCTGTTCTCCTGTGTGATTAGCTTGGCAAGTAATTTTTCCCTCCCTGTTGTTTGGTGTCCTACTCACTGCAAGGAGGGATGTGACTGATATTGCTGGATGTAAGAAAGTAGCACTGACTTCAGGTATGGCTGCACTACCTGGTATTGCTTTGGAAAATTGTTTTTAATTTTTTCTTTAGTTGAGATTTCAACATCAATTGTGAAATATTATAAGCAATGAGAATAGGGAAATCTTATTAGTGAGCTCACACTTTAGAGAGGAGAAACTCAGAATCAGTGTCTTTTCCCTGTGGAGGTAATCTGTTATCCCTCAATATATAGACAAGTCTTCCGTAGACAAATGAAATGGCAATGCATGGAATGTGTGTGCTATGAAAGGAGCACAGAGCTATGGTAGAAAGTATGTGTGTTGCAGAGGGAAATTTTCATTCTGAACACGTGTGGTTAGCTTTTGATACAAAACTCCACCATGACAAACTGTGATCTGGACTCATTATTACCTGCTTCTAGGATCACTTTCTATAACATCAGCAATGCTGAATCAAGGCAGCATATTTGACTTACAAGAACAGCTTTAGCAAAGGGTAAATTGTGATAAAAATTGTCTCCTTCCTTGTTTCTTTGTACAGTGCAGATCAAGTGATACACTCTCAGCAGTAATGCAGCCTGATCATTACTGAGCACTCTCCCTGGCATGCCTATGAGCAAACTTTCTATTGTTTCAATTAGATGATCTTGGGCATTCAGGGAATTTAATACTGATGCAGCTCAGCTCCTAAAATCCTAGAAATTAGAGCCTGAGAGAACCTAGGGAATCATCTTGTCCATCCCCTGACAATGCAGATTATTTTCTACTGTATTTTTACTGTGGTTTTTTTCCAGTCTATTTTTAATGATTCTAGCAACGGGGTTTCCATCACTTTTCCTGGGGGACTATTCCACATTCTAATAGATCTCACTGTTAGGAAAATTTTCCTGATATTCAGTCTAAATTTTCCTTTGCTCAATTTCATCCCATTACTCCTAGATATGCCCAGTAGAGGCGGGTGAAAACTGAAAGTGAGTAGGCAAACCTGACACATTATGTGTGCTCAGAGCCAATTTACAGCAGCAGGTAAAGTGATAGAGTCAATTTGCAGTATTCTGTAAGTGACAGAGAGGGTCTTAGGGCATGCACTCTCTGAAAATGGTTCTGAATCTTGATGAAAACCCCAAAGTGTAGAAAAATATCCAGAAGCTGTAATGACTTTATATTTTTTTTTTTGCAACACTCTGGTTGAACACAACCAGAGTCCTCTATGAAGAGATAACAGGTAGGGCATCTTATTTATGCTATAGCTGCCAATAAAACTTAAATTTATACAGGCATCTGAATAGCGTACATTCCACTGCACCAAACACTGCAAATTGTCATTTGCTTGTACATGCTAGACAGAATTAAAATCCATCTCACAATACTTGAACTATTACCCACTAGATAATGAAACCCAGAGCTGAAAATTGCATTTATATTGTAAATGTTCTTGTGTAAGTAACTTCATATCTGCATAATTTTCTGATACCCTGCTAATAAACTATCTAACAAAAGAAATTTGCTAAATCCCCTCTGCATATGCTCACATTGCTCTTTTTTTCTGGTTTCCCTTTTTTTTTTTCCTTTTCATCCTTTCATACACTATTATGGGTCTTACCTCTGTTTTTTTCCTCACTGCTAATTCATTTCCAAAGAGTCAGCCAATCCTGCAAACACTTTATTGTCCACATCCCTAAACCCTTCAGACCATTCATCTGCTTTTCTTATGGTGTATAAAGTTCACAGATTTCATCTCTTTATTCTTGAACATACCTATTCCCTTTCTACCCCATCAACTTGTATTACTGAAAAAACTGTCTTGCATCTTACTCGTTATTTTATATCCTTTCTTATATCACATCTTCCCCAGCACCTTCTACCGATGGTCCCCAAAAACCTTTCTGCATCAGCCTTCATCCAGTGGTTGCGTCTACTCAAAATTGCAACATTCTAGGGTGGGGACAGTGCCTTCCCTTATATCCGTGATGGAAGATGACAAAGCTTGGGAAGTTGTTTGCAGTAGGGAGTGGTAAGGCCCCTGCAACAGGAAAGGAAGATGGTTTTCACAACCTGTTGAACAGCAGTCCTGACTCCTTTGAAACTGTAAAAAGTTCAGGAGACAAAAAACTAAAATACTGTTTTAATCTTTTATTGATATGAGGAACTCCACAGGGACATGGTCAGAGTTGTATCTAGACACTTAGCTAGTGGCTAGACTAGGTTAGCTGTAAAAAAAACATGGAAATGGTCTACTGGTGACAAAGTAGGTACACCTGGAAGAAGCACAAGTCACAGGCACTGGAATTGCTGGCTGATCCACAGTCATGTGCTACAAATTCTACCCTTGGGGAGGGATTCAGAAACTGGGACAGGCAAGGAAAATAAGGGGTTTGTGTGAGCCTGCAAGGAAATGTCAGTACTTATAAAAAGCCATAATGTGATGAGGGCAAGGAATAAAAGCCATATCTGAGATTTGTGGGAAGTGGAGAGGACTGTGCAGTCCACAGGACAGGAAAAGAGGTGAAGCATTAGAAGAAAGATCAGCTTGGGTGTTGGGGATGCATGTCTGATGTCTCACTGGGGCTGTTGGGGCTGCTTGTGTCCCTGGCAGTGACATGAATACATCAGAACGGTTAAGAGGGAGAGTCATCTTTCCAGACACTTAGCACAGCCTCAGAAACATGCTGTCCAGAGATCTGTGTGTGCAGTTCTGTGGTTTTGGTCAAGAGGATGATCACCAGAATATATCACAACTGTTTCTTCTGACCTTGGATTTCGTTAACCTAAATGACCTTTTCTATTTTCCTCATCTTTCCATCTTTTTGCAGTGAGTCCAGCTACTGCTCCAGATGCCACTTTTTTCTCACTTTTATTTAATCATATAAACCACCCGATCTTCACTTTGAAGAATCTTTCACAGCTTTTTAGTCTTTCCTTAGTTGGAACTCAAGATACGTGTTTTGAGGAAAAACAAACAAACAAACCAACCAGACCTCTGCATCATTGTAGATCTGTTAAATTAAGGTGTTGTCTCTCCTGTTATATCAAATTGCTATAGCTGAGACCAGCAGATGCATTCAAACTGGAATTATGTCGGTGTCTGCGACAGTGATCATCTCCTGTAGGGAAATTCTGCTCCAAGGATCCTGCTCTAAGAATTCACTTCTCACCACAGTCCTGTAAAGTCCTCCACATGCCTTACCAATATTATCCTCTTGATTGTCCTCTCCCAAGGGGGAGGAAGTTAACAACACTTATAATAAGCAGTGCTCTTTATCAGAAGTTATCCTGGAACAGAATAGGCATTAATCCTTAAATGTATTTAGTAATCAGAAGAAAGTGTTGTATCAACTCCATCTGTCTTTGGTGTTTGTTAGGGGAACATTCACAATCTCATCTTTGCACTCCTTTCATCATGTTTCCCTCATTGATCCCATATTTCTCTGACTCTGCTGCTCAAAGTGCTCCCTGTGACCCCTTCTTCCACTCTGCTCTCTACCTTCTTTCATGCCATTTGAGCTAGCTTTTCCCATCTCCTTCCTCCAGGTCTTGCCTTAAAACCCATGGGAGTGCTATCCTGAGATTCTCACCACTTGTGTTGCCAAGCCCTTTTTCTTCTCAGCATTGATTGTAATTTGTTTTGATGTGTTAACTCATAAGCCCTTTCAGCCAACAATCTTGACTCCTGGATTCTTTCAACAGTTGTCAGATATTTTGCCAGCTAGCTGATGAAAATGCTTTGTCTATGTGATGATAAGTACTAAGTCTAAATTTCAATGTTGCCCTTCGTTTAAGGTACCTGTAAAAGGAGGGTAGTGCAGGTCTCCAACTGAATATAGGACGTATAAAACTTAGGAGTATTAGAGAGAGAGAGGATTTGCTGAGATGGAGCTGTGCAGAAGAGACAGTGTACAAGGAGAAAGAAGATGCAGCCATTTGAACAGATCTAATGCACAGTTTCTCAGCATTGCTGTGCCTGTCTTGGGCAGCAATCCTCTCTCCTGGGTGCTACTGTATGTGGGGGCCCTAAATAGGCTCACATTTGGGGTTGATGTTATAAGAGTCATGAAAAGTAGAATGCATTTCATCTCTAACCCCATCACACAGCTGTCTACTCTACACTATTTAGACCTGTTTCTGTTTGTCACTGGTTTCAGAACATTTCCCTTTTGTCCTGTCTGTGACTCTTTGGCTAGGTATACTTGCCTGTGTCTGTGACTGGAGGAAGTGTCTCCTTAAGGTGTTTCTGCCTTTGGTGTGCAGGTCTGCGACCTTCCCACAGGCCCCAAGGGAAGGATAATGCTGGGATTTTTTTTTTTTTTTTGGACAAGATTCTGGCAGAAAGCACTGTGGGCAAGAAATCTGTGCATGATTAACACTTCCCCTAAAAAAGGAGAACTTTGTACATTCTTATAAATTATCAGAACTGTATCTGAAGTACTTCCCTCATCAATTTCTCATTCTAATTGAAATAATCTGGTCAGGTCACAAGATAAAAGCCTGGTGTCAACACTGGGATGCCATTCAAACACAGAAATTATGAGCTCATGTTCTTCTTGAACCAATAACTAATTTGCTCTCAGAAGACAAAACTAGCCAAAAAGAATTAAAGCAAGACCAGAAGGTGCTAAAACAAGAGTTGGAAACTTTACAAAAGGAATTACAGCGGTATCTGGAGGTTTCCCAGAAATGACTGAAGTGATTTGCAGGCAAAGGTGAACTTTCTGTTGGAGTAATGACTACAAAATGTCCTAACAAATTGAGAAGGCCTGTCTGAATGGATAAGGACAAAAAGATAAAAGGCAACAACAATGCCATAGCTGCTTCTAGGCAGGGAGTCACCATCTGGGAATCCACTAGCAGGGATGAAGAGGAACAAGGACTCACTGGCTAAAGTTCAGCTCCAGGAAGAAATGTCTAGTCACAGACACATCATGGTAGCCAGCCATCTGGATGTTCTGTTGGGCCAGTCAGAGAGCTTAGGCAAAAACATCAACTGCACTTCATCTGCTTGGTTGCCAAAGTCAAAGGGTCCCGTTGGAGAGGCTGGACTTTCTGAGGCCAAGTAATACAAATACCTAATATCTTTTAGGAAAAACTCTGAGACTTGCTTTACTAAGTATAGCGTTATGGACTGAATGAAAGCTGATGAATACAGAGAAGAAGAGTTCCAGCAGCAAGCTTGAATCACCATGCCCAGAGAGTGGCACAGCTCTGATTTCTCAAAAATAGGCTTCAGGCAAACCTTTGCTTCATGATTGAAGCCGTCCACAGATCTGAGCTGATCCAGGCCCAACTAAAAGTCAGAAGAAAAAGAAAAAGAGAAAGAAAAAATAAAATCCTACAGGAACTGCAAGAGAATCTGCAGAAACTTGAGTTCCTGGCATGTGCAGATAACAGTGAGGGCTTTCAAGGATAAACTGGAGAGGGATTGATTCAAAGGTGCTCAACTGGACTTAGGCTTTTACGCTAAGGTCAGGGAATAGCAGCCAAAGACACTCCAAGGGATTTCTGAAGTTTACCACAGAAACCGAGATTTTCCTCTTGCACTCGTAGTCCGGAAGAAGAAGCATTTTCCGGTGGCAGAGATGAAAGACAGTCACGACAAATTTTCTAACTGCAGTTCTCTAACAGGGAAAGAGAATTCAAATGTGCCTCATGATGTTATTGAAAAATAATAAAATGAAAAATTTGGCCCAGTAAAATGAAACAGAGAATAATATGAGGTTCACTTGAAAATTGGGCCTGTGAAGTTAAATATGGCCAGAACCTTGAGGTTGTTCTATATCACCATCATTTCCAGGGGTGGGTGAAGGGACAATCTTCCAGTCAATGGTGGCGTGGTTGGGTATTGTCAGGGTTTTCCTTTAGAATGGTAAGCAATCCTGTGTGAATTGTTGGCCTTTTGTACCCTGCTATAATATTGTTGCTGTTACTGCATTTCCTTATCTCATCGCTGTTTCCAGTAAATTGTTCTTATCTCAATCCATGATCTTTACCATTTGTGCTCCCAGTTCTCCTCTCCAGCCCAGTGCAGGGGAGGGACAGGGAAGAGGGGAGTGAGTGAATGGCACATAGTTTGTAATGTGTCGGTGGGAACAAATTGGGAAATACCATTCCTGAGCTACAAGACCTGGGCAGACCACCATTGCTTCATGGAGAACTTCTCTTTCAGCTCAGGGACTGGAGGAACATCAAACGGAACAAGCAAAACTCATGCTTGTGTAAAAGGAGCAGCACGCCATTTTCATTTCAAGCTGGACAGCTAACAACAATAATGGGAATTTTGGGGTTTGAAAGTGTAATAGAATTGATGAAATGTGAAGGAATTGTAGACATTGCCTCAAACCTTACATTTATTAGACCAGACAAGCAAAAAAGACTGGGGATTTGGGAGATTCAAAACAGAACCTCCTAATTGATTGCAAATGGAGAGAATATCTGGGGAATGTGAAGGCATCCAAAACTGGAAAAACAGATTCAGAAACTAGGACCTCTGTAATTTGAACAAGAAATGTGAGTAACTGAGGTAATAGATGAAATAGTACGTGAGATAGAGTTTATCATACCTAGTAACAATAGGAAAGGAAAATTCCAAATACAATCTTTGAAAGCTCCTTTTGAAGATGCAAGCTAGCTGAAACAAATCTCTAAATGTGGGAAAGCTTAACCTTTCTGTAATTTTGCTGTGTTAAAATGTGGGAAAACTTTATCATGATTTTGACTGAAATAAGGTGGCATCATTGCAGTGATCTGAGTTGAGGGAAAGGATGTAGGTCAGGTTACCTCTTTCAGACCACTATGTCTAGCTTAAAGATAACTTTAGGAAGTAGATAAACATGTGTTTTCACCCACAGTAGAAAAAAGTTGACACAGAAAAGAGGCTTTTCTTGGTATTTGTTTTGAGAAGCATGGGGATGGTGTAAAACCCAAGTAGATGAGACACAGATCAACCCAAGAGCAAGAGAAAGGATACTTTTATTTTTCACAGGGAGTTGCAAAGAAGCTTCAAGCAAGGAAATTGCCTGTCTCTGGATCCTTCTTATGTCAAGAAATCAGGATTTGGTACATTTATTTAAATATGCTACATGTATGTGAATAAACATATTTTATCAAATACACAATCTCCATCACCAATTTCCCCTCCTAATTAGAGTTATATAGAAATTTGGCTACCTGCTCACATCTGAAGGAGTCACAAAGCTTCCCACCTTGATGATGAGGTGCAATACAGTAAAGAGGATCAGTAATAACAGATCCATGTTTTCTAGCAGAGAACTTAAATACAAAGATCCAGGCTCAAAAGGATCTTCTGCCATGTTCCTTACAAAATTCTTCCAGGAGTTTATGAAAAGTTTGGTTCTCAGAAGAATACAGATTTAAGCACACTTTTTTTTCCTAGTTGCAGAATGTAGAAAACAACATACATTTGAGTAGAAAAAACTCACAGAAACATAAAAAGTGATGTAGAACGACAGGGTGGATATTCTTTACTGATAAGGAGAGACAAGTTTGTGAGGAGGAAAACATTATGATCAATAATCAGCCACAGTTCAAACTGAGTGGCTGAGAAGCAAATTGAACAAGTGGAGCAGCACCTGATGTGGCTTGTTTTCTTTCCTGACGGACTGCTGGGTTTGATCTTTGTGTAAAAGTCTTGGATGATATCTACAGAGTCTGAAAAAGACATCCCTGAAGTCTCACCTATTTATTCCTTTATTTAGCAGATAGTCTGTGGAGAGCAAGGTTTGATCCACAACAGAGGATCCTTTGAGTTGTAGTGTTTACCATGCTATCTCAAGCCCTAATCGCTTCATTCTTTGTAATTTGATTATTTGGTCACGCCCTGGAATGCAAAGTATTACTCTGATGTATTTGTATAAACCTAGGCTCTTCAAATACAGTAAGTAGCTGAATGATGTATGTTAATGACATGCTCTCAATAATTTTTATAATGCGAGATCTCAGCCCAGATTTAATGCTTAATATCCCTGGGATTCACACTGAAATTATTACACACATTATGTATTCCATTCCTTGGACTTAGAATTAATTTCAAAACAGAGCAACTCAAAAAAGAGCAAAAGTGCATCCTATTTGTTTTCTTGAGGGAGTTTGCATCGGTAACAGTCTATTTATTCTGGAGTTTCTGAAGTTAGAAATACCTTTTCCCTTTGCTATCTTTGATCTATCCTGACGAATTGTGCAGAACATTTCATTTCTGTGTCTTGTCTTAGTTATGTCATTTTCTCATTCACTTGAAAAATATTTACCGTCGTAAAATTTACCTCCTTAAATAAGGGACATAGGTTGTTACAAAACAGTCTCAGGGAATCTTTGACATAAATCTGTCTGCCAGAAATAAGCAGGAAAAAAAAAAAAAGCTGCTTCTCTAGGTCCCTTTTATGGAAGACTGCATAGGAGAATTCATAATCTGCATTGCTTTGATCGATCATTCAATCTTTGCATTGGTGATGTTTCTAATACAGGGGCTTAGCCTCTGGAATGACTCCAAACAGGATGGAACAAAGCAGCTAAACGTGTGTTAGGTTGTGATCTGAGTACTCTCAGGCAATAAATCTTTAATTTACAAGATTGGCAAGTGTCTCAAAATTAGAATTAAAGGAACATTTAGCATTAGTGATGTTCTCAGTGTTGTAAGAAATTGCTTTGCTAGACAATTTTTGAAAGACTGAGTCTTACTTCCAAGCAGACTTCTAAGATACCCACTAAACCACTCTTTTGTTCCCCTCCTCAAAAATCAAGCCCAAAAGGCAGCAAAAATATGTAAAAGAGGAAAGGAAGCTGAGGCTCATATTTATTGTAGTTCCACCTGATGGGATGATTTGTTCTAGCCGTGTTTCTATTAATCCTCTTGTCCCTGAGCAGGCCTTTTAGCTGGAACAATATGGAGAGAAAACCCCAGTGTTAGCTAGTCTGCTTAGGAAAGGGGAATTTTCCCTCAAGCATGAGGACAGCACCGTGGTAATGTTATTTGTGTGTGTAAGGGCAGAACAATGTCCCACAGTGGCTGAAGGAGGATTTCAGGTTTACCTATGCAGGTAGGCTTAAGTCTCAGGTGTGCATGGTTGCTTGGACACACAATTCTCCTAGGCTAGAGCCGTAGAGGGTTCTAATTTCTCCTTCAGGCCTGCTAAACCAAAATCTGTCTGGTTCCCAGTTTCCCCTTTCTGCTTGACGTGTTCCCATACATGGGTGAGCATCACACAGTTGGGATGCTGAAACAGCCCCACCTATTTCACAGAAAGTGCCAACAAGCTCCTGAAAACACTTTATCCCCTCCACCTCTGATGAGTGCTCCAGCAAGTATTCCCTTAACAGCTCCAGCATCATACCAGGTAGAGCAAGTGGGGGAAATAACACCTCTTCTCATCTAAAGACTCCATGAAGTTTTATACTAAGTACAGCAGGAACTGAAACATCCCAAGTGAGTGTCCTAATCCCCCTGCTTTGCCTCCATATTTTCTCTCCCTGGCTACTTAATTCTCTCTTACAAAATTGAGCTGCTTCACTGGTGACAAATTGGGAACAATCCCCCACAGTCCCTGGCCTGTTAGTTATGGTATTCCCTCATGAGATACTAGCTTGAAGCTTTTTCCAGTAGAGAAGTGAACTAAGGTCTCCTACAGCCACTGAAATATTTCTCCTAACCATGAAATGAGGCACATCTCTGAAGAACAGTGTTCCTGCCAATATGCCTTTCCATATGCAATTACCTTCTCCCCCTGCTCTGCTTTGGGATGGGGAAGAAGTGGGAATTTGGCCCTGAATGAAAGATTATTAGCTTCTTCCTCAGCGAGGGAAAGGACAGGGACATACAATAAGAATATTAATTTTAATGAGAAACTCAGACTGGCAAGAGAACTTTATTGGCAGAAGTGAAATTAGCTTTTCTACATAAACAGTTAGTGGTGTCAAGGGACTAGTCATTCATTGCCCAGAAGGAAAAAAACAAAACAAAACACAAGAGTCTTTAAGGGTCCTTACTCTCAAGAATGCTCTTCACTGTTTAATACAGAGAGGATTTGCTTTGTACTTCAGAAAAAATCAAGTATGAAAGATATCGTCCCTTCCCAGCATTTTGAAGCAGTAAATATCCAAATGGAACAAAGTACTTCAGGCTTCTCTCTTGACCCTTTGCCTTCTTCCACCCAGACACGTGTTCAGATGCTCTATGTATTTATTTTTAAAGCCATTTCCCAAGTCAGAAGGTGAGTTAAGTGTAAAAATCTTCATGTTCATAAACCCATCCAGACCCATTTCTGCTTTGGTCCGTTCTTGCAAGACTCCCTTTTCCTTGTCCTGCTTTTCCTCTTTCGCCCTCCCTCTTGCCACCCTGTCCCTGGAAAACAAACTGTTACAGTTGGACTGTCTTTTTTTCCTGTTTTCCCCTTTACAACTTCCCTGAGCTAAGAGGAATGGAGGGGGCACCAGGGGATCAAGGCCCCCCATTAGGTGACAGATCGTATGGGGGCCAACCAGTGAGAGTCTCGAAGCAAAAGCTGTTTCTTGCCACTTGTACCACACATGTTAAGATAACCTCTGCACTGCCAGGGCAAAATCCAGCTCTGTAGCCTACTCAGTGGTTTTCTTCTGTGTTGTTCGCTGGTAGGATGGGATTTAACCCACAGAGTAAGAAACCATGGAAGAATTACAGATTATGCAGTATACAGCTTCCCAGAAGGAAGGTTTTATCTTGCTCCCACCTGACATTGTGAAGAAAAATAAGGGTTTATGTTGGAGAACAGGAATGCAGCCAGTTGACTGCAAAGGGTGCTATGTAGTAGAAGTGATCCTGTTTTATACCTGAAAGTACCTATTTTATACCTCCTATACCTATAGGAGAATAGTCACTAAGGCTTATTTCTTCACAGAAGCTGGACATGTCAGATAGCTTTTTTTTNGCATCTTTTTTTTTTTTTTTTTTTACCCCATCACAGTAGGAGGCAAATGCATGCAGATGCTCTAATATTTCCACTTCTGTACTGTCCAGCCATGGCTGCTACTTTGCCTGTATCAGAGGCCAGCAAAGCCAGGATAGTGAGGACATACAGGGTGAAGCTACTGCTGGCAAGAGGTAGAAGAAAAAAAAGCAAAATAGCCACTCCTAGACCCTTTAGCTGTTGCCTGACTTCTCTGGGTTACAAGTAGTAGCAAGATCAGTAAGTTCCTCTTTTGAGGGATTTCCCCTTATTAGATCCCAAAACCTTGCTCTGGTTTCTCCCTTCAGAGCCAGAGCAGCCAGGCAGACACATCTGGGAGCCTTGCCTCTGCCTCTGTGGTGCCCACATGCGTGAAGGGAAACTCATTTACACCAACAAAAAAATGGTTGTGCATCTATTGACTAATCAGAACACAGTCTGTCAAGGAAAAAATACTGCTTATGCATCAACATTCACTTCAGGTTTTTTTCTGAAGATAAACTAAATCCCATTTACATCCAGCTGCCGCGTCCCTGTAATTCTGAACACATTCAGTTTACGTATGACTTTGTTCATCCTTTTTCTCATCTTGAAAATAGGATAAAAATCTATCTCAAAATATATTCTGCTGTAATTAAACAAATACAGTCAAGATTCAGAGCCATCTGTATTTCATATCATGCTTCATAATGTCTCAATATCACAAACTCCAAGGAGTAACACTATACATTAATGGGAACATGTGTCGTATCTACTTGCTCTTTATGACTTACAGGCTATCTATATTATCCCCATGTCTCCAAATCTCTGAAAACAAGTGTAAATAGTAATTCTTATTAACTGCAGAGACACCTGCACTGATATGGACAAATCTGGTCAACAGCAGGTTCCCCTGCTGTTTTACTAAGCCTGCAACATGCTCCTGTCTCTCGCAGATGCTCTTGTTTTGTATTACTTCTAGGCAGATATCAACTTTATGCACTTTTTGAAATTCCTTTCAGGAACCACTGTCCTTCTGGCTACCAAGGGCCTTTTGCTGGAACAAAACAATGAAGAGATCAGGGAGGTACCAGGAGACTGAATTTTGGTCCTGAAAAAATTATTGGCAGTTTTTGTAATCTTCTCATATCCCTTCTGCTAGGGATTAGCAGCAGCAAGAAGAGTAGGTTTACTGGGGAAGTCTAGTAAAATAAACAAACATTACCAGTCTAAGCATCCACCCATTAAATACCAGTCAAATTACCAGTTTAAGCACCTAGGATTGCTAAATACCTTTCTTGAGCACACTAATAGGTAATACTTCTCTTCGTGAAAGCTCTGAGTATTTGTATGAAGCAAGAACAGCATGAGGGAAAAAAGTAACATAGCATCAGCCTGGGAAAATACAGCAATAAACAAACCCAAATGAATCATAAATGAAACACTCTCCACAGTGGATTTCGACTGTACTTGCAGCTCATGGAAGCACAGGGCTGAAGGGATCCCTTGGATCATTTAGTGCAAAGCTGGGTGGTGATAGGCAACAATTTAACGTCATTCTTTCCTTAAAACGAAGAAGCGATATCATAACACTTTCCAGGGTCCCGTCCCAGGTTTTTTTCTACCAGACATCTCTTCCCAAACCATACTGCTGGTTGTTTGCCTAGTGTGAGCCCTGCAGGGAGATATCTCCCTTGCAGAGACAGGGTGCTGCTGGGCAGCATCAGAGGCAGCGCAAGTCTCTGTGAGGCATTGCTCCTTCCGACTTAGCTCCATGTCCCCATGGCTTTCCTGGCACTCCATCTGTTTTCAAAATCTTGAGGCTATTAGAACAGTATCAAACATGAAGGGCCAGAATCTTAACAGAGTCTGAAAATCTTGAAAAATTTACTGGCTTCCATTGAAATGGGCCATTTTCCTTCTTGTTGCATTTCTTGGAGGAAGAGACAACTGGGTTTGCAAGGTTTTTTAAACCTTTTGTTCCTGGACATACAGAAGGGGACAGTCAAGAGCTGCACAGCACAGACTGAGATACCTGAGCAGTTTCACCCACAAAGGAACAGCTCTGCCTATGTGGCCCAGCTCAGGACTCTGGGACCTTTGGCACAGAAGGGTGTTTCTGTCCCAAAACCACCGTGATCTAATTACTGCATGGTATTTCAAAGTAAATGTAGACCACTAAGGAAAGGGAAGAGTAGCTTATGAAGCTGTGTGGAGCTTTCCTTTGTTCAGAAGCAAGAATAAATCCAATATAGATCCACAAACTAGCTACTTCTATATCTTAAATAGAAATACAGACATCTGATGTACTAAACCAGAGTCTACAAGTGACATGCCAGCATGGCAATTAGGAGCACACAGAAAAATGAATACAAGCAGTGAAATTAAAAGGCAGCATTGTTGGAATTGTTAATTGTATGGTAATTGGAAGTCAAAGCAAGGACTATTTAAAAATCCAGGTTGTCTACTAGGAGTTCACAGACCAACAGCACGTCAACAAAAATTAGGAAAGGAGTCCAGATTTTAATTGTAAATGGGATACTAATCAGCAGCAGCTCAGTTTCCCAAGTGCCAGTCAGAGGTGGTTGCTTGACATTTTACATTTTACTTTTTGCTTTAACAAAAGCTCACCAATGGCCTGTATAGGGGAAAGTTCCTAGTAACTGGTAACTACTACATGTTTAACTACACAGCAGAAGTACCTGCTTGGATAAATCTCCAAAGCCTCACATATAAATGTCTACATCCTAATTATGTAATTAGGGGAGTGAATACATACAAGATGTCTGCAGCAAACAGTTGTACAGTGGCAGAGGAGTCAGCACTGCATGTTACTATTGCTACTCATTTTTCCTGCACTCCAGCTTTGCTGAAAGACAGGTCTGAACACTGTTCTTTGTTGTATTTCTTGGGAAACATTGCAGAGTTAAACACCGGGGCTAATATGGGTAATTCTCTGAGATGCAGATATTAACAGTTCCCTGATTCCTTTCTTGTCTACACAGGGAATATACAGCACATTCTGCTGGGGTCACACACAGTTTTCACTCATTCCTTGGGATGACACCTGGGGATGACACCAAGAACATCTCCCTGGAGACTTAGACCAAAATATCTACTACACTCTCAATGTGAGTGTTCTCATTTTCAGCTGAGAAATTTAGCTCAGAGCAGTTTCAACCAGATGAAGATTATCTACAAATTGAGGTAATTTCACAACGCAAACTCCCCACTGGAGCTGAGATGAATTTGTCTGATCCCACCACAGCTAAGTGCACAACTAACTACCTCCTGACATCAGGACAGGCACACTCCTCTGTGTGCAGGGATGACAGAAACATAATTTGCAGAAGCCTCATCCTTTTTAAGTAATTTTCTGTTATTTTGTCCATTAGCAATGGGAGAAAACCTGGCCATTGCTGAATGCCAGGTAGGCAATTAATACAATCATTTCTTTGTTGCTGGTCCCTAAGACTCCAGAACTCCTCAGCAGTTGAAGATTAGTACAACAACCTCAGCCACTATGACTGACTCAAAAACTTTGTGTGACCCTGTGCTTGGGCATGTAGGGCTTCCATTCTCTGAGGCACACTTGTCATCATCAGGTTGTGTTTGACAAGCAATACAGATAATAAAAACAATCCTTAGAATGTTTCACCAAAACATAGAGCTCCCAAAGGCTTCTATCCTGAGTGATGTATTTCTGCTAATGATTTTGCCACAAAATATTTTAATAGCTGCAGAGGTCTTTCTAAGATGACTTTAGAGGTTATCTCTTGTACAGTCTGGGCTAGGCACTCAGGAAAGTTTTTCAGGAAGGGTTTATCAAGAATCATTCATTCATTCATTCATTTCCAAATTTCTGTGTAAAGCCATCTGGCCATGTATGTACCATTATCCTATACCCATCACCATGGTATCTAAGTGCCCTCTTCTTGTCTCTGTTTATATTCGTTATTCACGAACCTTTGTGAACACAGGATTTTGTTCCCTCTGAAGGTTTGGAGAAGGACTGCTCTTCATACAAATGGCCACATTCATGTGTTAATGTGGGTGTCTGTGCTCAACAAAATGTTCATTAACTAGGCCTATCTGCTACAAATCATTCATTCCTCTGTTTCAAATGTTTCCTGTACCCAGCCAAGAGACTTCAGTGACTGCATATTAGCTCAGCACCAATAATGCATAGTAGAAGGGAACAACTTCTGAAGACCTCCCCCAAACCACAAACACCCTCTTATAATAACACCTAACACAGCTAAGCCCTGATCCCTCATAGTAGTTGCCATTATCCTAATGCTGCCTCAGAAGAAATCTGTGTCATCTCACCAGCAGGCAGAAAACAGAGAAAAAGTCATGTTCCTCAAGCAACTGGTTCAAAGTACCAGAAAGAACCATTTTTTCTGCTAACCAAGGGTTTTCTGTGCCCAAAACACTTCTAGTTTGCCATTCTATGTCCATTTTCATCGAGAGATGGACAAAGAAGTGGATATGTATTCAAAGAATAAGGTGCCATTTTCATACTGAAACGACTGAAGCCAAAATGGAAGATTTCATCTGCCGTAGTGCAGACAACCCTGCATCTCCAAAATAAAATTATTGGGAATTGCTCTGCTATCAGAACATTACCATAAAACATACCCAAAGCATCTGTCTAAGAAGGCAAGTATTGGCTCTGATCTCTACTTTTTTGCCTCCCATTCTGAAATCTTGTCTGAAGTATAGTCCTGTAAATTGACTGCAAGGTCAAGACATAAAACTTAGCAAGTGAATGGTGCAAAATCCTGAAATAAACACCAAGGGATGTGGGAGTGCCAATGCAAAAATAGTAATAAAGAGCATTTAAGTGTCTCACATAAATGGCTAATATAAGCCTGATGGCATCCTCTTCAGCAGCAATGCACCTCAGGCCATGCCTTTGCAAACAATTAGGTGCAATGAAACTTTGCAGGCACATTTGTTGGGAGTGCAGCAGGAGCTTGAGTCACACAGGGAACATGATGAATATAAATACAGGCCAAAACTGTTTACCTCTACGAGTAGCCTGCATAAAATCAGATCAGAGAGCAGGAGAAACAAAATGTGGTAAGAGACAGCTGAAAATTGGTTTGGACACCTCTCTATATAGTATACAAGCTTAATGCCACCTGTTTGTTCAGTAGCAAGCAGAATCCATGGTTTAGTTTAAAAGGTGACTTTGAAAAATATTCAGCAGTAGGAGATGTCGTGGAGCAAAAGCTTAAATCTCCCAGAGTTACTGTCTTGCCTGTGCAAGGATGTTGTGTGGCCTCCACGGTCTTTCAGAGTGGCAAATTCTTCCCAGGATGCTCTGGGAGAGCTGACACACTGAACTAATCTTTAATTTATTGATGTACTACTTCACTGAGAGATGTACTATATCAATAAATGGCTTTAGTTAAGAAGCTGAGGTCTAAGAAGCAGTGGTAGGTGCTCGCAAAAGTACATCAAAGCTTACAGAAAATAAAATCAAGAGCATGTGGGAGAAAATTGATGTCTAGGAAGGACAGAAAGAACAAACAAACATTGAAAACTTTAAAGTAGGAGTTTTGTAGAAGACAGTGTTGTTTGCCATCTTAAACATCTATACATTTTGCTGGTTTCTACATACTTCCCAGTTTTCCAGAAGCCTATGAACAGATTATTAGGGAGTAAATAGCAGCAGTCACCGTAAAAAAAAAACAATTCCCTCATGATGAAATAGGAAATCACTGTCCCACCAAGGGCAATGTGGCCTGGTAACTGATAGATTTTTTGCAACTATAAACTCCAAATCACTTAATCTGCTACTGCAGTGGGCAGCACTTGGAGTCTTGTTGGGCTTGATGGTAAGCTCAGAATAGAGAAATAGGAGTAAAAGCAAGTCTGAGTTCACTCAACAAGAGACACACTGTTTATGGCCTTTTTCCTTTAACTCCTATCTTTTGATTTTTTTTCTAAAAAACAATGGAAAAATGGGAAAAGTAGGATATCTACAACAACTGCAGAAGTGGCATACCTCCCTGCAGCTGTCATCTCTGTATGCATCTGGTTTTTTCTCATTTTCTGTACATGGGAGAGTTAGTGGTCTCCCCTTGCCCAGCCCATGGAGGAGCTGCATTGCCCTGTTCCCCATTCCCAATCCCACCCCACTGGTTGGTGCTAGCTGGCAGGATCCCTCAGCCCACTCACACCCTTCTCTGTGTTACCCCAAAGGATGTGCAGCTGGCACAGGAGAAGGCAGGTTCTTCACACAACACACTGCAGGTGAACATGTGAACCCAAGAAAAGCCATCTGGTCTGTATTTAGCAAGGCCTCTTGTGGTAGAATGAGGGGTTGTTGTTTGAAACTAAACAAGAATCAACTTAGATTAGATATAAGGGAGAAGATTCTTACAATGAAGGTTGTAAAACACCAGAACAGGTTGCCCAGAGAGGTGGTGGATGCCCTGTCCCTGGAAACATTCAAGGTCACGTTGCATGGTGCTTTTATCACCCTGATCTAGTTGAAGATGTCCTGCTCATGGTAGGGAAATTGAACTAGATGGTCTTTAAAGGTCCCGTCCTAGACTGTTCTATGATTCTATGACCTGTGGTGCAGAGAAAAGGATCTCACTCTTCTAAAGGTTTTTATAAAATAGTTCCTTAAAACAACATCTGTAGATGAAATGCTGCTGTTATTGGCTTTGCTCTTGGAAAGCTGCTGGAGGTAAAGGAAGAAGCTGTTTCAATTGAAGAGATGGGCCAGGATGCTTGAGGCAGATACTGCTCCTTGCTTCTGGATGCAACTATTCAGAAAAATGGAACTGCTCTCCCCCCATGGGAAAATGGCATGCTACAACCTTGACACATTCCTGCAGGAAACAACTGATTTTTCACATTTCCTGCTAGAACTGGGCAATTTTTTTCAAAAACACTGTGTTTTCTGTCATGCCTATTTCCTACCATTATTCCCCTGCACCACCCTTAAGTTCTTGGGAGCCCCAAACAGGACAGGGAACCTGTCAGAACAGATTTTCTGCTTTCTTTGTGTTTGCCGGATGCAAAGAGCTAAAAACAGACAAAAAGGAGCCTGATCCTGCCACCTAACAGTGGCATTGGTGGAGAAGGTGTACAGCCACAAGCTCCAGTCCTGGTTTTACTTCTGCTGCTCTTACTTGTGGGCAGTCATGGGGCTCTGAGTCCCACCCCACAAATTAACCTAGCTGAGCTGCAGGACCAGCTTATGTGCCAGACATGTCCTTGTTTTCCATGGCCCCTGGTTCAGTGTGTGGATGAACTGAGGTGGTCCCTGGACAGACAATGAGCCTGATCAGTGATGAAATTTTTGATTCAAAATAAAAACCAAAAAGCCATGGAAATAGTGGTGCATATTCTGCTGCTGCTGCTTCCATTCCCTACTTCATTGCTCTCTTAAAAGCTTTTCCAGTTCTCCGTTCTTCACTTGAGCTTTTCCTCTGACATGGCCCTTTCTCTGCAGTCTATTGCATCTGAAGGATGCTCAGTGGTCTCTTCTGGCCTTGCTGCAGCTGCAGCTCTCTTCCTGCAGCTCCTTTTTTTCCTTCAGAAGAGCTAAGACAAGTGCCAGCTAAGGAAGCAAGACATATCTCTGCTAACAGCTGCTCCTTAAAAACTTGCAAAATCAGTAAGTGCTGGGAAGATTGTTCACCCAGGGGTTACAGCTTCAGAGAACACTCTGGCCCCAGCCCTTTCCTCTCTGATGGGTTCTTGAACTCGAGTGGAGCTGTTGAACAATCCTTTACTACATTCTTTTCTATGCCAGACACATCTTCTCAGATGCAAATCACTTATGCCCCAATGCACTGTTTTACATTCAGGAACACCATGGCACTCATTTATTGCAGATTTTACTTGTGCACAGCCTGTATTCATGTTGCAAAGTCATTTAACACATAGCTCTTAGTGTCACAGGCATGTCCTAGCATTTTAGTCAGGACATCCAGGTCAGCCCTGGCGATGTTTTGGCAGGGTCTGGCCATGGAGATCTTTGCTGTCCCAAGCTCTCAGACACCTTTCAGTGTCACTGCTCCAGCTTTTGCTTTAAATCAGTCCAATGGTTACAAATTTCTACAATGTCTTTGCAGTTTCAAAGCTTCCTCTTGAATTTCATACTTGGGCAGAGCTGCCAGTGAAAACAATGAGCCGTTTGCCTGAGTAATGAGCATAAAATTGGACCTGAGGTCAGTAAAAATTATTGCAGGAGAAAGGTTGCAATAGCTGAGCCTATGCAGCACTCCTGTTAGCTCCCTGTCGAAAGACTAAAACTTTCATTCTGTGAATCTTTTTATAAACCCCCCTAGCTTACAATTTTCTCTATAAAACAACCATGGATTTAATTTGGCTTTTAAAGAACAGAAGGAGAGGAAACACCCTGTACCTGATCTGCATCTGAAAGGTAAAGAGGGAATTTTACATAAAACAGAGCAAGTCAGAACTTTTTTATTTCAGTCTTTATTGGGGCTCTGATTTTACGTCAGAGAGCATTTCATAGAATCTCATATTCTGCTGGTTTTGTTTCCCAGTGATGTGTTTTTAATCCTCGACTTTGCCGGTAGTCAATTGCTTCTCCCGTCCCTTGCTGCCCACCTCTGCCTTGCTGTCAGGATTTCTGGCTGACTCTATTCACAGGCCTCCCTTGCTAAGCTCCATGTCTGCACTGAGATTTCTCCCTACAGCCACGAAACCAAAAGCTTTAATATAACCTGGAAACCAAGAAAAGTCAGTGGCAAGAGACTGAATGGGAGATGGGGAAAAGCACTGAATGTGTGCGCTGAGCTCTCAATATGTATTTATTGTGGGAACTAGACAGAGTAGAAATTGACCTGTTTCATGTTCAGAAAACATGAAACAAGTGTGTATGTGGGGGGGATGGGTGTTAAATCCATATATTTATTTTATGATGTGAAACCTGTTACCCCTATAAACCATTAGTATGGTGGGTTGGGCTAAAGGTTCTTAAATTTTCGTTCTAAAGGGTAAACTGTGTCTGTCTTGATTTTTCAGGATTGTGTGCAGCTGACAGCAGAGCTGGTATTTCTGTCAGGAACTTGACAGAAACTAAACCTGAAAAAATGAGGGTAACATACTTCTACTTAGAAGATTTAAAGCTATTACTTTTTTCTTTTTTTTCCCATAGAATCTCTTTACCATACCCAAAATTGGCTAGGGGAAAAGATCTCTGTTATTCAGCACCTAAATTAAAGGCTGATAAATCTGATTGTTCCGAAGTGTTCTCCTTTAGCCCTCCAAGGTGATATGCAGAAAAAATGAGCAAGACATTTATTCTTGTCGTTATGTATCAAGTGGAATGAAAGAAAAGTGTGAAAACTTAGAAATTCACATTTATTATTTCAGTATGCCTATGCTTTGTACAACTTTTTTTTTTTCTCCTTATTCCAAGGCACATTCCAGGATGCCACTTGCATGCTGTTCAAGAAAGACCACATAAAAATGTCAGACTACTTTTACAAAAAGCCTAGAGGCAAATAGCACATCCTTCCTCTCACTTTAATAGGATTAAAAGTGACAATAACAGTTCATTATTATGATTTTGAACAATCTCCAGAAGAAGCACACAATCTAAGAAAGAGAGGATGCCATGCTCACTTTCAAGATTCTTGAAAGTACTCTGCTGGAAGTTTGTAGACATTTGACTTACAGGTGTTTAAAAATTTCAGACTTTTTGGCTCCATTCATTCAATCTCAGCTTTGTTATGGAATGTCTTTGGTCAAACAGAAATAGGATTATTTAGTGAATAAAGTAGATTCAGCCTACAATCTTTCTTAGCTCTTCTGGTGGTTCTCAATATTCAACCAGAAGTCTAGAAACCAAAGCTTTCCCCTTGTCCCTTCAAAGCCACCAGTTAAAACAGCCAAGATGCTGAAGGACACGTGCAACAAGAAGGTAGCAAAATTCTATTAAAGACTTCATTAATGATATATAAGAATGTTTTCTTGTGAAGGCAGATTAATCTTAAATTCCTTCCAGGAGGAGCCCAATTCTGAAGAATGCTGAGAACATTTAGGTGTCTTCACTAAAAAATGCAAAGGGCAGCATGTAAGTTCCTCACCATAGTGAGTTTTCTTAAGGAGTGAAAGAGAATTGAAACTGTTTTTCAGAAGACAGTTATTCAATATGTCTTATGCTAACAGTTTGCTGTTCCAGAGAAAGTCTTTGGAGAAAAGAGTGGAGGCAAAAAGACCAACACAGAGGCACCAGCAGCAACAGGCTCCTTATGTCTAGCTGACAGTTTTGGCAAAGCAGAAGACCAACTGGGGTTAGATGTCATCAGCTATTTTAGGGGATTTGTGTGTTTATTTATGACATTTTTGCATTTTGAAAGGGGAGAATTGTGCTGCTGCTCTACTGACGGCAGTGTGCACTTTTTAAAAAGTCTTGGCAAATTTTAATACCCACAACCCAACCTAACAATTAATAGGAGCTGCATGCATAAATTCCAATTCCCCATTCAGATTCCTCTTCCTTCCCACAAGAAATGTGATTGCTGAGAGGTAAGTATTTTCTTTCCAGGGAACAGAAGAGAAATCGCCTGACCTCCCGGCTGACTGGCATTGCCTGACCTCTCATTGACCTCGCTGCAATTGCATACCCACAGCTTAGACAAAAAAAGCCACCTTTCAAAATAGGCCACTTAAACTCGGTGCTTGGGGAAGATGATGGGAAAAGGAAGCACTACCTGTTCAATTTTAGCATTTTAATAATTCGACAAAACACACAGTGAGGAGAGACGAAGTTCTGGAAATGCCTTGGGCTAAGTTTTTTCTCCATTACCAACATCCTTTCTCTTTTTCTTCCATGAGTTTGTCATCCAACTATCCCAAAAGTCAGAACAAACCCAAGAAAATTGAAGAGTTCTTTAGCTGCCATCTATTTGATCACTTTCAGAAAGTGCAGACAAAACTCTTGAGATCAGTAGTTAACATTTTTCATAATGAAGTTTGAAAAAACCAATGCCTTTAGGAAACTTCCCATCTGGGCAGGTGGGTCACACAAGCTCTTCAGACAGCAAAACACAAATTGCTTTGGATATCCTTTGTCCACTGGAACTCCATCAGGATTAATTTAGTTCTCTGGATCTTGATGTTTCTTTTCCGCTCTTCCACTGGTAATTGACCAGATCCCCACTTGTCTGGTTTTAAACACCTTTTCCAGAGAAGGCAGTAGAGAACAATAGGGTCTTCTGGTACCTCTGATGAGTTCCCCCACATTCTCTGTTCCCAGCCCCACAGGCTCTCTTTCCCTGGGTGGCCAGGGACCAAGTGAGACAAATGCACAGGGTGTATGGGTGCCCAGGAAATGGTTTCTATAGCAACAGCAACTACATTAAAGCATTTTGAAATTTCTTCCTACTCATCAGGCTTTAAGGTTTCAAACGTTGTGGAGACTCTGATCAGGCAAATGCTGTTTCCACACAGTGATCTCTCATTTGTCCTCATCAAAACCAGTTTTGTGTTGAGGGGAAAATTCTGCTTGGGACACTTAAAAGAAGATGTGGCAAAGCAGCAATAAATAAGCAGCTGTGAACAATGCTTACAGTCCAGGGGAGGAGTGGGCTAGGTGATCTGGTAGATATAGGCCACCTTTAGGATCTCTGGTCCAGCTGTATTTTACTGTTTAAAGCCTGATGTTATATGCAGGTGCCCTCTTCTGTAGCCTGAGTCTTCAGAGAAGAGAGAGTTTGTGTAACTTAATGTTCTATATTTCCTTACCATTAATTCTTATTTAAATGAATGTTCCGTCTGCTTAGTAGCTATGCTGTGTGACGGGCTAATAAACACAAAATAATACAAAAATGGGTATTTTATGTGGTATCTTTCTCCTTCAAAATCTTGCAGATGTTTGGGTCCCAGTGATGCTTCTTAGAGGATGGAGTTTGCAACTGCTATAATTAAGCAATATAGTACCGTTAAGTCACTCGAGAGGAAATTAGGAACTAAACTGGTGCTGTGTGCCGAGGAAGCCAAAACTGTGAGCTAAGATCTTAATTCAGAGCATGAAAGTCTGCCTTTTTTCTAGCTTACTTTAAAAGAGGCGTTATTCCTATTATACACCATCAGAAGATGTAAAAAGTGAGTTAAATCTGTACTCAGTGTTTATTTTACATGTAAATTGGGATCTCAGATTGTGGGAAAAATATGTTTTTGTCGCCAGTGCTTTCTGTTTTGCTAGTACTGTATTAGTTTTTAATGGGAAGGAGAAATGTGCTGATTTGGAGGCTTTCCAGGGGTTTGGCAGTATTCCACTGCATCAGCGCTGAGTAAAGAAGATGTTATTCTTTCTTGTTACAATGAGAACTGGGTAAAGGCAGTGTCACTTCTCCGAGCAGTCCTGGCAGAGCTCCACCTACGGAGAGGCAGCGAGACCAAAACAACCACAGTGTGAGACAGGGAAATGCTACGTGGTAGGAAATGAACTCCCAGTAACCTGTCTGGGACAGCGCTGGTACACGTCGGCTTCTGCTGCAAACAGCCTAATGGGGTCAGGAGTGTTGCATCTCATGGAGGAGAAAACTGTCTCCCAGACAACACTGAGGGATCAGAGCGGGGATAATCCACTGTCACAGCAGCCTCACATCAGAGGACCTGTTAGCTCATATGGAGCTTCACAAAGCAGAGGAGAGCTCTCCTGGTTGCTTTGTACGATGGTGATTTTAAGACACACAAGGCGACCCATCTGAATACAGCTCTGTCTGGGCACTCGCTTCTGCCTCCTACCAGCAGATCTGCCCCTCTGCCAGATCACCATCTTCTTGGTGATCCACTGTGTGCATCCCCACAGGGACTGTTGTTTTGTTTTTGACAGCCAACAGGCAACTTTCAGCTGGATTCTTGACTTTGAAGGTCTGATGGTCCCCCAAAGTACCACAGCATTTGTCTGTCTTGAAGAAATCTTTGTAGACCCTGAACTTGTCAAAAGTATTATCCTTCCTCTCCCCTTTTCAGGTGATGTGCTTTTACTCAGCTACGTATAGAAGGACCAGCACGATATAGATGTACATTTTCCATTTAGTTCTCAGACTGATCTTTCTGCCCCTAAATTGCCACTTCGACAAATTGCTCTTCTCACTGGTCCTGATATACATCTCCCCTGATCTTGCACTTGGCTAGAGTTTGGCAGCTTTCAAAGATGTCATTATCTATTCTTCCTCTGGTTTCCAGGCCCATACACACTCTTCATTCCTCTCTACTTACCTACCTTGTCTGAACAGAATTTAAGTAAAGAGAATCTCTCTCTTTGCATACCAGCAAATAAATAATTCTACCATAGTCTAAGTGATCCCAAAGCCTTGCTGCTCTCTCACAAGGCCACTCATGTACATGTCAAAAGATGCCATCAAGGTGCCACTTCCCTGTCACACCAAGGTAAAAACCTTCTGAGGTCAGATTTCAAGCTTGGTCTCTCTGGAGCGAGCTATTAACTGCACTGCTGCAGGAATGTCCAGCCATGACAAACGTCATCCTGTTGTGTACACCTTTGTGCAAAACCAGAAAAAATAAAATAAGAGGGAGTCCTCCTCTGCAGGGCCCAGCAAAAAAGTCTTATACAGTGGTTAAACCCACAAAGAGAGTAACCAGGTAAAGTTTATTCTGCTCTGTTTTTCCTCAGTGATAGGCAGCACTCATTTTGATGTGTTACAGTGACAGAACACATTCAGT
This sequence comes from Peucedramus taeniatus, assembly GCA_013400575.1. Classification (NCBI taxonomy): domain Eukaryota; kingdom Metazoa; phylum Chordata; class Aves; order Passeriformes; family Fringillidae; genus Peucedramus; species Peucedramus taeniatus. The sequence goes on from WBNO01024062.1 coordinate 224,404, forward strand.
GATAGTAATCATCCCAGTTTTGGAGTTAGAAAAGAAAGGAGAGGCTTCAGAAGGGGAGGGGGGAAGACCTGAACCTATCTGCTAAAGGTATTCCTGTGGGGTCCCTCTGCAGTCCTCCAGGTGCCTTCATCTTACCCTAAAAGATGCTGCCCCTGCTCAGAGGTGCACAAGTCCTCTCTGTGGTCTTCAGAGGACCCAGGAAATGAGCTCAGCTCAGACCCATGGCTTTTCACTAGTTTTACTGAAAGACAAATATCACCATGTATGACTTGAGAGCAAATCTGGAAGTGCTGGGAATGAGTTTTTTCCCAGTCCTTGCTTCCTGGAAGAACATGGTAATTTCTCCAGAAGGAAATAAGTCTTTGAGTGTTATATATAAGGGATGGCAAGATAAAAAATATCCCATTATTTGGTAAAGTCAAATTTATCATGACAGTTATTAGAATGCCAGACACTGCTCAAAGAGTTTTGAAAGGCGAAAATCAGCTTTGTCTCATACCAAGTCTCTGCATAACAGGGAAAAAAAAGCCTTGTTTGTCAGCTGCTTCCTTGATTATGTTCAATAAGGATACACAGGGCTGTTTTTATTTTCACTTGGCAATTTCTGTGTTGCTATGACTTCACTAATCTCCAGTCCATAAATCATTTGAGTAAACAACACACCAACAAGCTCAAATCCAGAGGAAATTTCTCCAAGGCAAGTCTTTATTCATCTTTCTGTTTTAAAGGGAGAACTCGAGAGATTCCGCCTACATGGGATGTCACCATGAGAAAAAGACTCCTGACATTCCTGAGGTTTAGCTTTAAAGCATATCATTAAGTGTAGGTATTAAAGTGAATAGAGAATAGTACAGTATGGTCAGCTGAATATTTTTTTCTCTCTGTGTTCTGCTCCCTCTTGACCCTTACATGAGGATCCTTCTGTTGACTGGAGGGTCTCTGCTTCTCCTCCCACTTCAAAACCCTTCCTCCTAGCAACAGAAAAAAAAATATCGATGTGTGGAGGCTTTCAAGACAGCCCATAGCTGTGCTCCCTTGAATGTCAAAAGGGGTTGGTCTCACAGCTACAAATCAAACATCATTTTATTTAATAATATATTTCGTGGTGGTCTGTGTCTCGTCTGGATTGTTTAGTTGCACATCTACCTTTTGAGTTTTCTCTATAGCTGCAATCCAGTGCAAATAACATGGGTATCGGGGAATTGTGCGTTGGCTTTATAACACAACTTAAAATATAATCCCTCAGGGAAAAAACACTTTATAGGAATCAGAGGCAGAAAAAGCAGCATGCAGAGATGCACTTACATGAACAGGTAGTCAGCTGGTCTAAGTCTCTGCTGCCTTGTATCTTGCCATTAACACAGTGTAGAAGGAGTTCAAAATACAAGGAGAACAGTGAAAGACCCAGAAAGTAACATTGCCACCACTGCCCACTTTGTGCACACTTTAGTAGCCACACAGTGTGAAGAGCACAAAAAGATGATGGTGTAGCTACAGTTTCCTTCATGAGAGGGTATATGAAACAAGGTAACTCTGGGATACAATCAGAGCTTTTAGAATGTCCTTTGCAGGCTGTGAATAAATATTTCACATGCCAACCTCTGGGAACTCCTTGCCTGGACAGATTGATGTTTCCATGGACTGGCAACAGAAGGATGCCATGAGTGCCTTGCAGTCATCTGCTGCTGAGCAAGTTCTACAGTCCTTCTTTGTAACCAAAGTATTTTCATGTTAGCTGGCACACAAGTTGACAGGTGAATGACCTGATGGGATTCATGCCTAGGTATGAGTTAGATCTACTGTGTGATGGCAGCAAGAAACTCAAATCCATTGGCAACTAGTTTACCTCTCTGTAAAATGGGGCTATTGTTTTTCTCAGCAATGAACAAGCTTAAGGTTTTCTTGGCATTGTATTTCCTTTCTGCTCACTGAGATTAAATAACTTTTATATCTAGAGTAGATACTCTGGTCTTTTACTTTCACCCTCAGTCCTTTCAGTAGAAATATGGCTGTGCACAGTCATGTCAACATCTGTGTTTTCATTCTGATCACCAACTTGCCTAATCTTCTTCCTTAAAAGTATCTATACTGAATTTTCCAGTATGTCAAGATTTTTTCCTAGCTGTTTTTTGCCTCTTTGCTGCCACAGGAGACAGATGTCGAGACAGTATTTGAGAGGCTTTGTTTGTTTCCTCATCTGCCTGCATGTGTGGCTCAATTTCCTTCATTCTCTGGCTCTTGGCTCTCTTCAGCATTGCTCCAAATTCTCCACTTACAGGAGCCATAGAGGCTTTCTGGCCTGTCAGTTTTTGAGAGAGTTTGTTCTGGCATATCCTTGTGAGAGTCTTCAATAACAGTAGGAAATCCCCAGTAAGGAGCAATTTAAAGGATGGAAAGAAGGGAGAGACCTGCATCACAGAAGTCCTGGCACAGAAAAGCAAGTCCCAAGACACAAATCTCTTTTCTGTTCCTGTAGGCATATTTCCTCTTTGCTTCCACTTCCCTTCTTTCACATGAGATGATCTGCCAGAAAATATTTCTTCAGCTATATTCAAATGTTCATCTTCTTTTGACTACCCCAAGGGCAAACTCAGTCCCTGTTTTATTATCACCTTTTTTTTTTTTCCACAGAGCCAGCATAGAGCAATCTCCAAATAAAAGCACTACTTTTTCATCCAAAGTTGTCAAAGTGTTTTAAAAGGTGAGTGGGTGATGAGGGTCCCATCTGCCCAGCACACAATGGGATGTATCAGAGATCACACTCAACTTGTAATTCCTCATCCCTGTCCCATCAGGAAATGCTACTAAATCCATACATTAAGCACAAACAGGACATCTAGGTAGAAATGGGGAACCTGCCTGGTCAGCTTGTTGCAGAAAGTCCTCTATAAAAAAAACCCCAGTGGTTGTCCAGGAAGAGAAGTTCTCTCTAACAAATGTGAAACTGTCCAGAATGAGTTGTTAATTCTTTTAGAAAGAAATTACATTGATTTTTTGCCTTCTTCATGCCATTGTCTTATTTCTCTGAAGACTGTCAATAGCATCACCTCTTTTCTCTGTGGGAAGTCTTTATTTGTGGATGCTTTAAGCAGCTGTGCTGTGCTAAGTGCACCACTAAAGCAGAAGAAATTAGGTTATCAATGAAAATCAGCTGAGTATTTTCATTTCTTTTGGATGTTCTCTCCCCTTTTCTTTGAAAAGTTTTTCCTGCACACTCCTAGTCCTCTTATTCTTCTGCCTCCCTCAATCCTCTGTCTCCCTCCCACCAAAAAATCCACAACAAAAAAACAGCTTATTACCTAAAACAATGGTCCGACATATAAAATCACTTACTCTTTTATTGTAAGTGGAATGCTATTCTTCTTCCCAATAGCTTTCTACTGGGTAGAATTTTATTTTGCTGAAAATTTTTGAGCATCACAAGAACTGTTAATAAAACATATATTAATCTGCTGAGATTTTTAAGTTAAAATACATCTGAGATGTATTTTAATATGCCAGTATTCAAAGAAAAATAACAAAATAAACATAGACCAAACTAATATATACCTTTTTAATATTTAAAAAAAGAAACTACGGTAAATCACAATTTATTTAAAGACAAATTTGAAACTAAAGTTTGCAAAAATTTCAAAGACATTTGTAGTGAAAATTCTCAATTAAAAAACAACCTTTTGGTCAATTAGTCAATTAGAATGACTGCTGCCAGAGTGTACAAGTGAAAAAGGCTAATATATGTGTATGCCTGAGTCTTAAACATATTGCTGCTCATCATTTGTATTTCCTCTTGCTGATCCCAGGCAGCCAGAGAGAGGAGACAGTGGGCAAAGGAAATTCTGGACCCCATCCCAGTCCCAGGGCTGTGAGGGGGAGAGACAGTGGAGACTAAAAAAGAAAATGTTGCATTGGGCAATTAATTACCAGTTTTTAAAGTAAACCAAATGTCGTATAATCACCAGCTAATTTAGATATTTGTGCAGTTGATTGAAAATATGCAGAGAAAGCAGCATTATTGAAAATTATTTTTAAATGTTTGGAATTTATTAGAGTTGACTATGGAAAAGAGATAATTAAGGATGCTAAATATAATTAATGTGTTGAGTTATAAAAAGCACTGCTTAGGTTAGGGGTTTTCCAGCAGTTAGAGAGATGGCTGACACTGTAATGACAACTTTACATTTAAATATGTTTATGGTTCACATAAATATGTATTGAAAAATAATTTCTCAGTGTATAAAGAATGTACCTCCATCTTCATATACAAGAATGCTTGCACATGAACAAGTGCAGGGGAGAGACAAGGCTGTGGTAGAGAAGAAAATCCAAACTGCTGCATTATATGGATTTTCCTTGTCTTCAGCATGTGCAGATTCCCTTCTTGAGCAGACAAGGTGAGGTGTTAATTTCTGGAGGTGTTAAATGTTGGGGTTTAAATAAAGTTGATGTGCAAACAATGCAAAACAAGGTGAGATTAGTTAAGAAAACAAAGGCACATTTTGCTAGTTTGTTTTTTAATAATCTGAGACTGGAGCCCTTTCACTTTGATTCTCTTGAGGGAATCCAACTCATGATTTTTGATTCCTCAAGGTTTACAGCCCTAGGGATAAGGGGGCATCCTCTAGCAAGAGGAGGTCCAAAGCAAGATGGCAAAAGCCTCCCTGCAAAGAGGTGAGTTTTGTTTCCATGCTGCCATTGTAAGGAATGTTTGGGTTTCATATCTTCTGTCAACTTTACCTGTGCACTCAAACCCCAGTGTAACCAAAGCAGGGATATGGAAGAGGTAGGGCTCTGGGAAAGGCCAGCTCATGCTGCAGCCAGCTAACATCAGTCCCAAGGGATCTACAGCAGTTTAACTGCAAAATTCCTTTGGGCAGCCAGTACCAGGATGTGCTGCAGGGAGCCACAAAGTGTGGGTGCTGTGGGTCACTCATACCCAGGGTATCAGCCTAAGGAATGGTCCAGGCAGTCGAACACAGAGCAGAAAGACATCCAAACTGACTGACAGACTGTATCAAACCATCCTACACCAGCACCAGACACTGTGGATGTTCTAGCAGGCTGTGAAGCTCAGCTGAAGGACTGCTGCAGGTGCAAACAGCTGTGGGCTGGGCTGCCACATCAGCTGTTGGCACAGAAAACACTTTAAAAAAAAACAATTTTAAAAATGCACACAGAATTATGAGTTTTAGAATTGTATGAAAAGGCCAGACTTCTCTGACTAGGAGCCTGAGATTTAGCATAAAGAGACTTTGGCACTCAGTTATTTCCCACAGATTATAGATGCTTGAAACTCTGTGCCACCATTTAAACTGGTGCTTCACATCTAAATCTATCAAAACATGGAGTTTGCCATCAGGTGCAGTGAGATGTTGTACTTCACCCAGCAGGAGGATGAGGCTTGCCAGATTCCCCTGCACTGTGCTATTTGGTCTTTGTGCTCATCGATCCTCAGGAAAAGTAAATTCAGACTGTGCAAGGGAAAGCAAAGCACAGATGGTGAGCTGGAGTCTGTAGAAGGAAATTCACAGAATCAGAGGATGGCCTGAGTTGGTAGGGACCTTAGAGATCATCTTGTTCCAACCCCCCTGCCACGGAGCAGGGACACCTTCCACTAGACCAGGTTGTTCCAAGCATTATTCAACCTGGCCTTGAAAACTTCCAGGAATGGGGCATCCACAGCTTCCCTGGGCAACTTGTTTCTGTGCCTCACCACCATCAACACCATGAAGTAAAAAATTTCTTCCTAACACCTAATCTAAACTGCTCTCTCTCAATGTGAAGCCATTCCCTCTTGTCCTGCCACTCCAGGCCCCTGTAAATAGTCTCTCTCCATCTTTCCTGTAGGCTCCCTTCAGGTACTTCATTCTTCTCAGAAGGAAAAATTACAGTATTGCAAACATTATTTTCAGAAATCAGGTCAGATAAAAGAAAAAGTCTTATTTCTGAGCAGACTCAGACTGTTTTTCTTTGGTTTTTGGTTTTTCGTGTTTAAGATCCTTACTGTATCTTTACTATTGCCTGAGTGGATGCTGCACATGAAGAGCCTCCCTGATGTTTAAGATAAGCACTTAGCCTCCTGGAGAACAAAAGCAGTCAGGATGAGACTCGTGTAACCTTGAAAAACTGAAACCAATCCTTCCTGTAATGACTTTCCCAACGTTTTTCTTTTGTTTTTCTCCAAGCCAAGGAGTATGTCTGAAACCAGTAATACACAGTTCCCTTCCATGGGCATTTCATTACTACCTTTAAAACTAGGACTTACAATCACTATTTGAAAGTCAGGTTTCTTCTTCCCTGGTGCTTTAAATGTGAATTTGAGGCCATAACTTAGCATGGGTTTTAAATGAACTTGAGAGTACTCGATGCTCTGTGTTCAGTTTCAATGAACACAATCTAAATTACAGAGGACAGAAAGTTCTTCGAGTTGATGTTTTCCACAGACATTTTAAATACTACTAAAAGCCACTCATTGCATAAACCTTCATTGATTACAGCAGCATTCAGTGCCTGCTGTCTGCTCCCAAGCACTGTTGCTCATATCCCTAATTTAGGATATCTTGACTTTGAGTGGGTGTAGTGGCAGAAATCCATCTGACACCCCAAAATGAGTTGAATTTTGCAGCCATTTCTTCCTAAGCTGTGGAAATGCTCTGTCCCCCTCCCCGCTCTCTAAGATCCTCAGAAAAGTTATTTGCTGTGGTGTAAGCAAATGTAGAGCTGAGGCTGGAGAGCTCAGTGTCACCTGTCTTCTTTAGATGTCATTTTCCCTCATTGCAAACAGGGAGACAGACAATGCTTACCTGTTTTTCTGTGTAGTAGGATCATCATGAAAGGAAAACATATCCCTAAAAAGTTATTAGTACTAATGGAAGATAACACTATGGAAAAGAAGGAAGAAGACAAAACTCCCAGATAAATGTTGCCTGGTTTTAGGGCTTT
>WBNO01024065.1:20790-33831 GCA_013400575.1 Peucedramus taeniatus
CGCCGGTCGGCGGGGCCGCGCTCCCGGGCCGCCCTGACGTCAGGCCGATGACGGGGACCCCGCCGGCGCTTTCCGGTGGCTCCGCAAAGGTCACCCCGCGCCCCGGCCGCTCCTCGGAGCCGCGTCCAACCCTGCATTCCCGGTGGCCCCTCGGCGGGGGTCCCCGCTGGGTGCCCGGGCCGCTCCGGCGTTGGCGGTGCCCAAATATATCCCAGGCGTGTGTCCCGGCGGGAATGCCGCGGCCGCGCTGCTCCAGACCATATAAAGGATTGTTGGTGCAGCCGCGGGCGGGAGCGCTCCGAGGGGAGCCAGGGGGTCACCGCGCTGAGGTGGGGGGTTCCTGCTGCTCCGGGGGGCTGATGAGGGGAGGGGGACCCCGCCCTCCTCACCTCCGTGCCTCAGTTTCCCCGCGCTGAGACGGGTGACTCAGGGATACTCTGCAGGCTCAGCACCGCACACACGGAGAATGAGCGTCTCTGTCAACCCCCTTGAGTTGCTGTGTGTCCCCTACAGGTGACTCTTGGGGGATCTTCACCTTCCTGTGCGCCGCGCTTTGCAACCTGCCGGCGCTGCCGGCGCTGAACTGCTCCGAGGAGCTGGGCGCCGGCCAGTCCATCCAGCAGACGTACGACCTGACCCGCTACCTGGAGCACCAGCTCCGCACCCTCGCCGGCACCTACGTGAGTCCCCGACGCACCCCCCGGGATATCCACCCCGTGCCCAGCTGCTCCCACGCCGGAGGTCACGGAAATGCCTCATCGCCCCCCGGGCGCAGGGCGGCTCCCGGGCACCCTCCCCTCGGCCCGTGATTCCGTCATGGGCGCGGGCATCCGCCTCTCCCTCCCCGCCGGCGTCGCCGACTCACCCGGAGGTTCCCCGTCCCTGCCCTGACGTGCCCTCGGCGGTGCCGGCACGTTTGGTGCCAAGCGGTGACGGTGGCACTGCCCGGGCTGTGCTGGGAATGTCCGGCTCGGGCAGAACGCGAGGGGGGATGGGACAAGAGAAGGCAGAGCCGGGATGAGTGGGACGTGTTCGAACTGGGGGCACGGGGGACGTGGGGGCCGGGGACAGGGTGGACACGGAGACCTGACCCCCGGCACCCCCATTCCCTTCCAGCTGAACTACCTGGGGCCCCCCTTCAATGAGCCCGACTTCAACCCCCCGCGGCTGGCGCGTGCCGAGCGGGTGCCCAGCGCCACCGTGGACCTGGACCTGTGGCGGGGCTTGACGGACAACGCCCGCCTGGCCGCCAACTACCGGGCCTACAGCCGCCTGCTCTGCTACCTGCGCGTGCTGGACGGGCAGGTGGGCACGGCCGAGCTGCGCCACCGCCTCGCCCACTTCTGCGCCAGCCTCCAGGGGCTGGTGCTCAGCATCGGCGGAGTCATGTCCTCGCTCGGGTACCCGCTGCCCGCCGGCCCCGCCGGGCCCCCCACGCCCCCCGGCGCGCCCGCAGCCCCCAATGACTTCCTGAAGAAGATGGATGATTTCTGGCTGCTGAAGGAGCTGCAGACCTGGCTCTGGCGCTCGGCCAAGGACTTCAACCGCCTCAAGAAGAAGGTGCCGCCTGCCGTGGTCACCCTGCGGCTCGAGGCAAGGGGGTTCTGAGCACCTGCTGGGCTCCCGAGTCCACAGTGCCACCAGGGCCGCGCAGGTCCCCTTTTCCACCATCAGTGTGCCTTGAGAAATGGGGCTCCTGACCCCCAAACCACCCCACAACCTCATCATCACCTGGCAGTGCCTTGAAAGATGGGGCTCCTGACATTCACGTGTCACCACAGCCACCCCGCAGCCCCTCCATCATCATCATCATACCGTGCCTTAAGGAACAGGGCTCCTGACCCCAAGTGCCACCACGGCGACCCCATGTCCCCTGTCCACCACCAGTGTGCTTCAAGAAATAGGGTTCCTGACTCCCAGGTGCCACCACAGCCACCTCACAATCCCACTGTCATCACTGTGCCTTAAGTGAGGGGCTCCTGACCCAAAGTGCCACCCACCACAGCCACCTCAAGTTCCCTCTGTCACCACGCTCTGCTGTAAGGGATGCGTCTCCTGACCCCAAGTGCCACCAAAGCCACCCCATGTCCCCTCTTCACCACCAGTGTCCCTTCAAAACTGTGTCTCCTGACCCCAGAGTGCTGCCAAAGCTCTACTCCCATCTTCATCATCACCCAGCTGTGCCTTAAGGGGTGGAGTTCCTCACCTCAAAGTGCCACCACAAACACCCCGCAGCCCCTCTGTCACTATGTTGTGTCTTAAGGGACAGGCGTCCTGACTCCCAAGTGCCCCTCCACGGCGTCCCCAACCCCCAGGGTGCCTGTCCCCATCCCAAAAATCTCCAGAGTGGGTGCAAACCCCGCCCATCCCAAAAAGGACCAACACCCTCTGAGCATAGGAATAAACCCCGCCCCAGCCAGCAGCAAGCCCCGCCCCTGGAGCAATAGGCTCCGCCCCGGACAGCAATAAGCCCCGCCCACCTGCCTGTGGAGCAAGCCCCGCCTCCCCCCGCATCAAGCCCCACCCCTTTTACCGAAACCCCGCCTCCCCCATGGTCGCCCATCGATGCAGCGGTGGGGCGAGGCCGTGGGGCGCGGCCGGGGCGTGGCCGCTGTCCCGGTGCGTGTCTATGAGTGTTTATTTATTGGAGATGTTTATTTATTGGGGTATTTATTGCAGAAGATCTATTCTTGTATGAACGAATAAAAGCCTTTCTCCAGCCCCCCGCCCCGCCCGTGTCATGCGCCGGTGGGGACCGGAGAGAACGGCTCCGTGTGGAACGTGGGGTGTTCCCGTCAGTGCCATCAGCAGGGATCAGAGTGAACATTCCACGTTCTGAGCTCAGTGTGGAATTTGGGGTGTTCCCGTCAGTGCCATCAGCAGGCACCAAAGTGAACGGCTCCAGGCTGGGCTCAGTGTGGGAGTTGGGGTGTTCCCCTCTCTCACGGGGTGGGGATTCAGATCCCCCTGGGCCCAGGTAACCCCACCCCGAGGATAGGCCCCCCTTACTTTGGCCCCCCCTCCCTGGGCACTACTTTGGGGTGCCCAGGATCATGTAGAAGGTTCCGGGCTGGGGCACGAAGCCGATGGCTTGCAGGGCGCGCAGCGAGGCCGTGTTTTGGGGCAGCACGGCGCAGTAGATGGCAGGCAGGCGGAGGGCAGCGTCCGCACCAGCCCCAGCAGGAAGGCCCGGCTGCGGGCGTTGCCCCCCAGGGCCCACGTGGCGTTGAGCAGCGGGATGTGGGATGGGGACACGGGTGCCAGGCGCAGGCCCGGGGGCATCCTGCAACAGGGCGTGGCGGAGTGGGGAATGCTGAAGGCTGGTCCCAGCCGGGATAGCAGATGGGATGGGATTGGGAATCTCTGTGACATCCAGAGATGGAATCTGGGACCCTCCTTTCCCATAGGGATGGGATTGGATACACCCCTGTGCCACCCAGGGATGGGACTGGGAACCCCCATGTCTCACGGGAGTGGGATTGGGGACCCCTGTGCCACCCAGGGATGTGCTCAATGAACCCACTCATGTCACCCAGTGATCCCTGTGCCACTCAGGCAAGTGCTCAGGGACCCCTGTGCCACCCGGGGATGTGCTCAGTGATCCCACTCATGTCACCCTGTGCCTGTTAGAGATGTGCTTGGGGATTGCTGCGCCACCAAGGGAGGTGACTATGACCCCCCTGTGCTACCCAGAAGTGTGGCAGGTCTCCATGTGCCACCAGGGATGTGACTGGTCCCTCAGTGCCCATGTCCCCCCATTGTCCCATGTCCCCCCAGTGCCCCTCACTCACTGCTTGCGGGGCTCGGGGGGCTTGGGGCTCATCAGTGCCCGGTACCGGATCGTCTCCACCTTCAGCCCCCTGGCACTTGCCACCTCCTGCACGGCCTCGTCCAGCCCATCCTGCATCCCTGGACACCCTGTCAGCCAGACAGGCGACCCAGATGGAGGGTAGGGGAGCCCTGTGTCCCCCCAGTGCCATCCTTACCCAGAATCTGGAAGGCTCTTTCCCGGGTCACCGCCTCAGTGCCCTCCAGCAGTGCCTTCAGGGCTCCCTTGTCCCGGTAGAACACAGACAGCTGGTTGGTGTAGTAGTCCCTGGGGTCCCTGTGGTCCTGGGAGGGACATGGAGCTGAGGGTGGCACCCTAACTACCAGGCCCACGTGGTGTGGGGTGCTGCTGCCAGGGCGAGGGGCAGCACCTCCGGGCGCAGGCGGGTCAGGACAATGCCGAAATGGGGCCAGGAGTCCACCAGCACCTCGTGGGAGGCCGGGTTCCCCCTGGCCACCGTCATCACAGTCCCCAGGACCTGCACGACAAAGTCATCACCAGCAGGACAGGGGAGAGGGGACAAAGGGGTGCCCAGAGTCCCTCTGGTCCCCTCACCAGCAGGGGAGAGGGAGCAATAGAGTCCCCCTGCAATAGAGTAGGGCAGGGGAGAGGGGACAGAGGGGTCCTTGTCACCACGGGGGCAGGTGGGGAGGCAGAGGGGTCCCAGGGTCCTCATCACTGGCAAGGCAGGGGGGGAGGGGACAGGGTACAGGGACAGAGGGGTCCCAGGAATCAGCAACACTGACAGGACAAGGGTGAGGGGACAAAGGAGTCGCCAGGGTCCTCACCACTAGCAGAGAGGGAGGGAGGGAGGGAGGGACAGAGGGGTTCCCAAGGACTCTTGTCACCAGCAGAACAGGGCAGAGGGGACACAGGGATCCTCGGGGTCGCTGTCACCGGCAGGGTGGTGGGCAGGCTCCTCCGCAGGGTCTCCTCCAGGAGCTGCAGCTGGGCTGGGCACCTCAGGATCTGCATGGCTCCGTGACCACGAGGCAGGCAGTGACACCGAGGATCTGTGGAGAGCTAGTGGCACTGGGGCAATGTCCCAGAGTGTCCCTGTCGAGCACTCACCCCCAGGCGGCCTCAGGGCTGGCCCGGGGCCCAGTGTTCAGCAGGATGAACCCTGCCCGCTGCCCCTCAAGGCAGGGGGCACTCACTGGCCCGTGACAGCTGGTGGTAACCATTGTCACTGAGTGCCACACAGTCTCCAGACTCCCACTCTGCAGCCCCCCGGAGCCCACAGACTCAGGACTGTTGCAGGGTGAGTGCTGGAGGAGATGAGGACCGTGGGGAAAGGGATGGGGACAGGGACAGGGGCCCTGCCTGGTGGTCCTGTCCCGCCATTACTCTCGGGTCTCTCGGCAGGACAATGAAGATCCTGACGTGCCCAGCCCAGCTGCAGCACCTGGAGGGGATCCTGAGGAAGAGCCTGCCCCTCGCCCTGCCGGTGATGGGGACCCTACTGTCACCCCTGCCCTGTGCCATGATAGGGACCCCAATGCTACCCCCACCCTGCCAGTGGCAGGGACCCTGCTGTCACCCCTGCACTGTGCCATGACTGCGACACCAGTGTCGTTCATCTCTTGCTGTGATGGAGACCCCAATATCCCCCTTACCCTGTGCCGTGAGGGGGACCCCAATACCACCTCTGCCATTTGCCCTGCTGGTGACAGGGACCCCAGTGTCACAACTACCTCTTACCCTGGTGATGGGGACCCCCATGTCATTAGGGACCCTTTGCTACCCTGTCCCCTACACCTGCCCCCCTCCCCTCAGCTCTGACCCCATATCTGCCCCCATGTCCTCCATATCAAGCCCCCATCCCTGACCCCCATCTGTCCCCTCCTTGTCCCTCATTGCTGACCCCCTTTTCCCCCAGGTCTTTGGGGCAGTGCTGAACATCAACCGAGGCAACCCTGGCCAGTTTGAGGTGCTGGTGGACAAGTGGCCCGAATTTGGCGCCATGCTGGCCCGGCCCAGCGGAGAGGTGGCCAGTGGGGACACGGGGCACTGCAGGAAGGGGGGGTGACACGGTGCCCTGGCACGGGACAGGTGTGCTCAGAGCACCCATGGGTGCCCCCAGGTGCCGGTGAACGACGGCTACTGGAACACGCAGGCAGCGTTTTACCGGGACCTGGGGGCGTACCGGGCGCTGCTGGAGACCCCCGGCTGCCTGCGCTGGGACGCCGCCTTCACCCTCATCGGTGGCCTGGGGACACCGGGGTCCTGGGGGGTCCTGGGGAGGGACTGGGTGTGCTCCGGGCAGCACTGGGAGCGTGGGACAGCGGGGAGAGCTGTTGGAGGCAGGGAGGAAGTGGGAGGTACTGGTGGAGGGAATTGGAGGTGCTGGGGGACACTGGGGATGGGCGTTTGGGTGCTGGGGAGAACTGGAGGCCTGATTTGGTGTGCTGGGGTGGGGTTTGATGGGTGGTACCAGTGGGAAGTGTCGGGGTGGGATTAAGGGGTGCTGGGGAGCACCGTGGTTGGATTTGGGGGTGCTGGGGGGCACTAGGGAACTGAGCTGCTGGGTACCCTGGAAGCAGGGTTCTGGGGAATACTGGGGTTGGACTTGGGGATGCTGGGGGCACTGTGAAGCATTGCAGCTGGGTTTGTGGGTCCTTGGGGACACTGGGGAGCACTGGGGTTGGACTTGGGGTTGCTGGGAGCAGGACTGGGGTACTGAACACACTGGAAGCAGGGATTTGGGTGCTGGGAATAGAGACTGAGGTTGCAGGTGGCCCCTGGGGACACTGAGGAGGACACTGGGGTCACATAGAGAAGCTGGGGACAGGGATAGTGGGGCACAGGGGGAACAGGACCCCCTGACATCCCCATCTCCAGGGCTACAGGACGGGCTGGCCACGGTGTCCCAGGACCTGGCAGGGAAGAAGGGTGTGGAGCTGGACATTGTCGAGTACTACTCCTACTGGCACCCTGACCCCAGCACAATGCCTGAGCCCCGGTGAGAGCCCCCCACCCTTGTCCCCACACGGGGACACCCTGAGCCCCCCACTGACCCCTGCCTCGCCCAGGCCAGCCCCCGGGGTGCGCGTGGGCTCCCTGAGCCCCTCGCATGTGGACCTGCTCAACGACACGTGGCCCTACGGGGGGAACGCCCGCAGCCGGCGCTTCCTGGCTGAGATTTTGGTGCGCTTCCCACAAGTCTGCCTGCAGGACCGCAGCGGGCATCCCATCTCCTGGGTGCTGACGGATCATTTCGGGACGGGCACCCACAGCTACACCCTGCCCGAGCACCGGCGGCACGGCCACATGCAGGTGGCACTGACGGTGGCAGCGCAGCGGGCGCACGCCCGCGGGTTCCCCACCTTCGGGCACACGGCGCTGGGGAACCGGCCCATGCAGCAGCTGCAGGAGATGCTGGGTAACCAGCGCCTGCCCGGGATCTGCCGCTACATCCTGCACAATCCTGGCCTGGACAGGGACGGGCCCTGAGGCCCTGCCGTCCCCTCTCATATTAAACAGCGGTGTGGAGTCTCTGCCGGCTGCTTTGTGTCCCCCCAGCACTGACGGTTACAGCGGTGACACGGCTTGGTGGCTCACGTGTCACTGCTGAGGCACGCGGTGGGGTCCCCTGGGAGTCACCCCGTTCCAGGGCTCGCATCTGGGTTATTCTCGGTTCCCCAAGGGAGCGCTGAAAGCCTCAGGCAAATCTGCACTGGTGGCACCTGCGGTGTTACCCCCTGAACAGGGGCAGTGCCACCACAGCTGGGAGTGAGACAGGCAGGCACTGGAGGGACAGACAGTGACACGCAGGACAGAGTGGGACAGGGTGACAGTGTCACAGCGTGAGTCATGGTTTGGGGGGCTGATGGGGACAGACAGGGTGACAGTGCCCAGGGTGATGGGGACAGTCACAGCGGTGACAATGCCAGAGGGTAGTAGGCACAACTGGGGGATGGCAGTCACTGACACGGGTGACAGTGCCAGGGGAACAGGGAACACTGAGATGGAGGTGACAGTACCCTCGGGGTGACAGGAACTGCCGCGGGGGTGACAGTGCGGCGGCTGGCAGGGACAACATGGGGGGGGTGACAACACCCGGGGACAGCCGGGGGGTGCCGAGGGGGGACAGGGGACCGGGACCGCCGCGAGGGCGGCGGTGACCGAAGGTGCCCATGGCCGGTTCCCCAGCCCGGCCCCACCGCTTCCGCCCGGCCATGGCCAGGGGCGGGTCCCTCGGGTCCCTCCCGCTGGTTCCCGGTATTGGCAGGTCCCGCCCGGTTCCCGGTATCGGCGGGGCCGTGCCAGCTCCATGTCGCGCAGGGCCATGGAGCAATCCCGGCGCATCACCGACTCCTTCCCGCGGCGGCGGCGGCGGGGCCCGGGGCGGCCCCCGGGCAGGCTCAAGGACAAGAAGGACAAGGACAAGGACAAGGTGCAGCTGAAGGTGAAGGTTCGGGACTGTCCCCGCGCCCCCTCGCAGCCCCCCCCGGACCCGGCGCTCATGGAGATGTTGCGGCGCTTCGACCTCTCCTGGGAATACGGACCCTGCACCGGTGAGCACCCCCGGCTCCCCCGGTTCCCCCGGTTGTCCTGGTGGCCCCGGGCTCCTCTCGGCCCCGCTGAGCCCCCGGTATTCCACAGGGATCACCCGCCTGCAGCGCTGGGAGCGGGCACAAGAACTGGGGCTGAGCCCCCCCGGCCCCATCCGTGACGCCCTCCTGGAGCACCGGGACAACCCCGATGTCACCTACAGGTGAGTGTGGGATGGGATGGGATGGGATGGGATGGGATGGGATGGGATGGGATGGGATGGGATGGGATGGGATGGGGGCACAGGGCATTCTCTCCCGGTGCCCCCGCCCTTCCCGCTGACCCCGTTGTGCCCCCGCAGCGTCTGGCACGACTACGAGCTCTGAGCCGCCGCGCCGAGGGAGGGGGGGAAGCATTCCCGGCACCCCCAGACCCTATTCCAGAGACGCCGGGTGGATTAAAGCTGGTGTGAGCGAAGGAAGGGGTGCCCTGTGCTGCCAGGGGGGGCACGGGGTGGGGTGAAGCCCGTGGGGTAGAGAGGGAGGGCAGGGAGTTGCATCCCCCCCAAAAAAAACATGTGGCGTGTCCATCACACAGTTTGATGCCACCCAGCTGGGACCCAGGGAGAAAAATGTGTTCTTGGGTGGAAGAAGGGAGGTGGGATTTTTTTTTCCCCAGGAATGGGGTGAAAAAATGAAGAATAAGGTATAAAATCAGGTGAAAGTGATCACAGGGGGGGGAGGCAGGTGGCTGTGGATGGTGGGGATGTCCTGCCCTGGGGCAGGAAGAGTGACAATGTCCTGTGGGATTCATATGTTTAGTAGCCCTAATGAGCAGCTTTGCTGTGTGCAGAATGACAAATAACAGGATGTGTCTGTTAATTATTCAGGTTATCAATGACTTAATTCACCAGCTCTTTCTGTTGCTTCATCAATAAAATAAATTGTTTCTATCTATGGTGGGTCTATCATTGATTAAATGCTAGCGCACCCACTAGAATATATTTAGTTATTTTTAGTTGATTGTTTTGGTGCTTTTTGTTAGCTATAATTTTGGGAATACGGGCATTTATATGGTGGATTTCTATAGATAGTTTTTTTGTCTTGGTCGTGATGTCTTTTTATTTTTTAGCAGACTAAATTTTTTTTTATGCTGCTAATTAGCCTTTTTTAATTTCTCTAGCTCTCCTCACAGGGTACTGGTTGCTACTTACGAATTAGTGTAGAGTTTTGGCTGCAGTGGAGCCCTGGAGCCAGCAGTAACCTGGGATGGGGTGGGATGGGTGGGATGGGTGGAGGGCCACCCAGAACTTCCATCCCACTCACACTGCAGGCTCCCGACCCTCTGGATCGCGTTATCCAGCCGGATCTGGTCCCGCTGTTGGAGCTGCAGTCCCTTGGATATCTTCTACAGACAGGACATAATTCCTCTGCAAGGCACACGATGGAGGTGTTTGGGTGGACCCCCAAAAAATAAGCACACTACACCCAGCCAGCCCAGGGTTGTCCCCTCCTGGTGGGAAGAAGGAGATTCCCGTGCTTCTTCCTTGGCAGAGGGTCAGTCCCAGCCTGTTGGGTGTCCCAGGAAAGGGGGAAGTGTCTGAGATGGCTCCAGCTGCAGGAACAGCCCAAGGAGATGGAGATGGACAGCAGCAGCCTCAGGGGCAGTTCCAGCCAGGAACCTCCTTCCCTGGGAGGGTGCGTTTTGGTGGGGTTTTGGGAAGAAATTCCTCCCTGTGAGGGTGGTGAGGCCCTGGCACAGATTGCCCAGAGAAGCAGTGACTGCCCCATCCTTGGAAATGTCCAAGGTCTGGCTGGATGGGGCTTGAAGCAACCTGGGCTAGTGGAAGGTGTCCTGTGGGCCAGGGGTGACATAACATGAAAGGACACCATGGTGGGAGGGGGTTGACGCCATCTCACGGGGTGGCGGGGGGAGCACCCGGCTTTCCCCTCCGCCACGGCCACAGCGAGTTGAGGGCTCTCCGTGTGCTTCAGTCCTCCGCTGCCGGCCCTCGGGACTGCCCGGATCCCGCTCTCAGCGCCAATTCCAGCCCTGATTCCAGGCCTAGGCCGCGACGGTTGCCATGGCAACCCGGAAGTTATGTTTCTCGCGCAAAGGCCGCCGGGAGTTGTAGTTTCCTCCGTGCCGCACAACATGGCGCCGCTGGGTCCCTGTGCCCGCCCGGTGCCCCCAGAGAGTTCACTCCGGTCCCTGCTGACAGCAGCCCACCCTCCAGGTGCTCAGGGTGACAAAGCCACCAGGGGCTGCCATTTCCACACTTTATTGCCAGTGCAGGAGCGGTGTCGGTGTTTGTGCGTGTGGGGCTGAGGCAGAAGCACCTCCCAGCCCCAGAGTGCGGGTGGGCGTGGGCGGGGCGTGCCGGCTCGGTGACCACGCCCCCACGCGTAGGCCACGCCCCTCCCCTTGTTGCTATGGCGGCGAGGAGGCGCTGTCCCATGGCCCCCAAATTAGGGAGTGGGTTCATCCGTGTGGGCGTGGCCAGGTGCATGGGTGTGGCACTGGGTGCGGCCATCACTATGGGTGTGGTCACAAAACGGGGCGGGGCTACCATCCACGCTGGCCTGGCGCACCACCCCGCGTGGGCGGGAAGAGGGTCGTGACCTCGGGGAGGGACCCCCAGCTTCCTCCGTGGCCTCAAACACCTGAGGGGGGACAGCGGGGTCATCCCATGCTGCTGTCACCCCACAGCCGGACCCCCAGTCCCGCCCTGAGCCCTGCTCACCTCCCTGGCCAGGGGCTCCCCCAGCAGCTCGGGGGGCTCGGGGGTCTCCAGCAGGCTGATGCTCCGCATGACAGAGCACAGGGAGATGCGGGGGCGCCGGGAGGCTCCCAGCAGCCCCCCGGCAGCTGTCTCCTCCTCGGAGGGATGCGGGGATGCCAGCGGGGAGGACAGTGGGGATGGGCCACTCGTGTCCCTCGCGGTGTCCTCCTCGGGGTGCGGTGCCTGCTCGGCCACCTGGGGCTCCCACAGGCTGCTGTGCCGGCTGCCACAGACCTGTCAATCAGCACCCGGCCACTCCCCCTGCTGGGAGCCACACCCACTCGGCAGGGTGGGGCTCCCATAGGCTCCTCCCCCACAAAAAATCCAGACCTTTCTGGGTAGGGCACGGCCACAGAAGCCCCACCCCACTCCACCAAAGGGGTGCGGGTCCCAAATAGGCCCCACTCTCTTATACATAGGGGTGTGGTTATGCCAGACCCCACCCCCCCTGTCCCCACCCTGTCCCCACCCACCTGGCGCTCAGGATGCCCTGGTAGAAGTCGAGCTGGCGCATGAAGCCGGGGTTGGGCAGGACGCCGGGCCGGCAGTGCCGGACGTGCTGCAGTGCCCGCTCCAGGGGCCACCCGAACTCCTTCATGGCGTAGGCCAGCACTGTGGCGGCCGAGCGGCTCAGCCCCATCCGGCAGTGAACCAGCGCCCGGCCTCCCTCCGCCCTGTGGCACCCGCTGCTGGCACCGTGGCACGGGGGCACTCGGGGACAGAGCTCCCAGTGCCCCCCAGCCACCCCGGAGTCACCAGGGACATCGTGTCCGCAGGGATCCCAGCGTCCCCCGCCCGTCCCAGGATCCCCAGGGCTCCCAGCATCCTCCAGCCATCCCAGTGTCCCCAGAGCTCCCCATGTCCCCAGTCACCCCACTGCTTCCCAGGATCCCATGCCCCACAGTCATCAAGACCCCTCTCCATGTCCCCCTCTCCCCCGCTCCACCTCCAGCCCCCGTGTGCCCGATGTTCCCCGCGATGTCACCCCCGTGCCCGCTGACCGGACGCGGGAGAGGAAGAGGAAAGTGTCGTTCCAGTGGGGCAGGAGCTCGGCCGCCTCCTCGTCGTACACCCGCACGTTCATGTACGTGAACAGCGCCGGGAAAAAGTTGTCGATCTCCCGCGCCACGTTCAGGATGTGGGTGACCCTGCGGTGACACGAGTGACACCCCAGGGACACCTCATGATGACCTCATCGCACCCCAGGACAGTGCCATCCCACGACGGTGCCACCCCAGGACAATGCCACCCCAGGACAGTGCCACCCCATGCTCACCTGTTCTGCTGCAGCTCCTCCAGGTTGGCTGCGTTCCACTCGGAGCCCTGTGTGGTGACAGCGGTGAGAGGAGCCACCTGTCACCTGCCACCCGCCCCGCCCCCCGTGCCCATGCCGCTGCCCACCAGGAAGAGGTGTGGGAAGACACGGGAAGGCCGATCCATCTGCGCCAGCACCAGCAGCATCTCGTTGTCAATGAAATCCTTGTGCTCGGCCAGGCTGTGCCCCGTGCGCCGCTCCAGCTCCTCCCGCACCTGGCCACCACCCTGGGTGAGGGACGGCCCTGCCCGGCCCTGTCCCCAGGACACCCTGCCACCCAGGCGCCACCCACCTCCTTGGATGTGACATTCTCCAGGTCGGCGGCGGCCATCACCTCCCGCAGCAGCGCCCGCACCGCCTGCTCCGACAGCTCCGGCATGGCCGGCCTGGCACGGCGGCACCATCTTGTCACTGGCGTCCCCTGCCCCACCCCGGCCACGCCCTGCCAGGCGCGGCAGCGATTGGCCGGCAGGCTGCGGGGTGTGGCAGGGGCGTTGCGGAGACCTTACCGGAGGGGCGTGGGTGAGGCGGGGCGCACGGACTCGAGGTCGGCCATGGCCAGCCACTCGTTGAGGCAGCTCTGCTCCGAGCCCAGCGCCGCTGCGTAGCCGCGGGCCCAGG
>WBNO01024066.1:0-68383 GCA_013400575.1 Peucedramus taeniatus
TGCCTATAAAATGTAAAGTCTGTGCTGCAACAGTTTGTGTTTTGTTATATATAATCTTCATTATGTTTTTCAGGATGGAATATGAGGCTACCCAGCTAGAAAAGCAGCATGTGCACAGTGTGTATGAAAATACAGCTGCCTACTTTAGTGATCTGCAGACCAAAGCATGGCCTCGTGTTCGGAACTTTCTGCTGGAGCAAAAGCCTGGCAGTCTCGTTGTTGATATAGGTAAGCCATTCTTTGAGCTGGCATAAAATATTGATTATAACCTTTGTTAGTTTACCTGTTATTCATATTTAGCCTTCAGATCAACTGGCTTTTTAACTTGTTTAAAGCTGTTTTAAAATTGTTTTTAAGCCCCAGTGCTAGATGCCATATACCACTTCTTTTAATTCTTTGGCAGTGTATCACGTAGACAGTAAATAAATGTTTTCCCTTATTTTTGTTGAGCTAAGTCTTAATCTATCCATTTCCCCACTGGCATAATGGTCTTTCATTCCCCTGGAGCCCTTTTTGAAAAAATTATGTTAATAGCTCAATTATTTAATATTTCAGTTTCTTTAGATCACTTGGTTTATGTGATACCAGTCTGTAATTTATTTGTTTTCATTTGTTCTAAAGCTCCTCCTAGCAAGGAGAGCTTTTTTTATTAAGAGAAATCTTCTGTAGTGATTGCTATTAAAATGATTAAAAAAAAAGAAAAAAGAGCTGAGAATCTCCCTATGATCCTAAATATGGACACCATATTAAGATGTTTTCCTGTTATGGCATCGTCTTGTCTACATGTAGTATTTATACCTGTATTTTCTATTGTTCTTGCAGACTTTCTGGGGGCTTCCAGGTGCTGGCATATTTCCTTTGCTTGCATTATGACTTCAATCCTATACAGCACATTGCAAAACAAATGCTTGTTTTCACCATTGTGTTTTCCATGCTGTTTAAACTAATAAAATACTTCTACACAGCAAGGTTTAACAAATGTGCACAATAAATTATGCATCTGCTTTATCCTATAAGAGAAAAACATTATTTGAATATGCTGTAGACCATAATCAGAAGATAATCTGTAGTTCTCCTGCTGCTGTTGAGCATTACACCAAAAATGACTAATGTTATTTTGAGCATGTAGCTGTTTTTATATGTCTGCACCATTGTCTCTAATAATCTCAGGAAATATCGTATGGCACACACTCACTCAACTGAGGGCTAGATTGATACTTCTCAGTCAAAATCCTTGCCACCTCAATAGAAGTCATTTGCATCTTAGCTGAAGTTTTTTGAGGCTTTATGAGCAGTGATTGCTGAAAGCTTAAGGCCACCCTTTTGCAGTCTCATCAAAAGAAGATCCTTACAGCTGCCAATAAGAATACTCCCACTAAGGCACACAAGGTATCTTCTTTTATGACTTTTAATAAGATCTACAGGTATCTGACTATTGTGTTTACTTTTGGCACGTATCTAAGGAGGAGTTGCACTAAAGTAGCACTAGTGCCTAGTGGCACTAAAATATTCAAAATTAAATCTTTAAGTGGTAATTTTCTTTTCAATTTAATACTGCCTTTTATTAAAATATCATTTTCTCCATTTGCGTTACTATTTTTCATTAATCAAAACACATGAAAACAGCTTGGCCATTGTCAGCTTCAAGGAATTCACCTTCCTGATGACTCATTTAAAAGTGAATCTCTGGCAAATGTAGATTTTTAGAATACTGGGATTATTGACACTATTTAGCTTCATTCCAGAGAGGACCCTATACTTCCAAAAACTCACAGTGATTAAAAAGCACTTCACCAAAAGCCATATGTTAAGCAACTGAATCTTCCAAGTTAATGATGGTTGAATAAGTGCTCCTTTGCAAATACAATAATGAATAATAATTTATAAAAATCTTAAACATTTGTAGTTTTCTAACATGCAGAGCTTCATGTATTATTGCATATATTCCGTGAACTGCATTAGCAATATTAGTATTTTGCATTTCTCTCGAGTGTTACTTCAAAGAATAGTGCTTGCTTTTAGCTGAGAAATATGCTCTTTTTCACCACTGGAGTGTTTCTGTGTTCTGCAATAGTTCCTGTGCTGTCTCTCTAGATAATGGTGCACATTAACATCACTGAGAGCAGCAGCGCTGCAAGAAGCAGTGATGTTTCCAAAGATAACTCCAGGCCTTTAAATTGAATTACCAGTACTGAGATGATTCTCTTTGCCAAGCTGCTACCCCGTTGCTTGGCTGTCAACTTTCAGAAATTATTCCTCACTAGTGGCCCAGGGCTCCAGTGAACGGCTCCCAGGGTAATTTTGAAAAGTGCTTGTTATGCATAAAGCATTGAGGGATCCTCTGAAAGATTTCAATTTAGTACAGCACAGTCCTTGAGAAGACAGACTTTTAGGTGGAAGACATTCTGGAACAGTTCATTATATTTACATGGATTATAATGCATTGGCACATCAAAAAGAGGATGTGCCTGCAGTATGGAAACAACTTTTATGATTTATGGTTATTTTCAAGTCTGTATCCAAAGTAAAAAATTTCCACTCTGACTTGTGTCAGTGGCATTTATGGTTTAGGACTTCTTGCAGAAAAATGGGATGCACTGGAGAAGTACTGCATGGGGTTAAGCAAAGGAAAGAGATCTGTTACTGATCACTGAAACACACTGGCTTCAGGAAATGCCCTGAACAGAAAGTAGCTGGAAGCTGGAATGGTACTGGGGAAAGGGGCCTTAATGCTTATCCTTTTCTTACCCTCTCCTGGACGCCCATTTATGCTCATTGTTGGTGACAGGATACCAGGCTATATAAAGACTCAGTATGAAGCAGCATGGTTGGGTTTTTATTCTTGAAGTGTACAATACAGAGGACCATTCTTTTTTCCTCCTTCCACCTGCACTTATCCTTGTTCCCCACAGAAATAGAGATAACCTGCAATTATACAGGGCTGTGTAATGAGTATTTTTGTTGGTGATGTTAGTACTGTTACAATCCTAATAGTGTGAACATACAATTTCAATAGTCCAAATGAGCCATGCAGTTAGGCTAGTCGGCACAAACCTTCATTTTGTTTTCCAGGAAAATTTAGGATTAGGAAAGCCCACATATTATTTTCACTGCTTTGGGAGGGAGAGCAAATGTTTGGAGTATATGACTTCTGACCTAGTATCTTTTCCTTTAGGTTGTGGAACTGGAAAGTATCTCAGTGTCAACAGTCAAGTGTATAATCTGGGCTGTGATTACTGTGAAGGACTGGTAGAAATTGCGAGGAAGAAAGGTGATGAAGTTCTGGTGTGTGACAACCTTAACCTTCCCTTTAGGGATCAGTGCTTCAATGCAGTCATTTCCATTGGAGGTAAGACAACATACCTGCATTCTGGCCCCAGCAAATGAGAATTTCTGAGTGTTCTTTTCTTTCCATGTGACTTCATTTCAGTTAATTGTTTTGAAACATTTCCTTAGAATTACAGGAGATATAACTGAAATTAATTTAGTCAACAGAAAAAACCAAAACTCTCATTACTCAAGAGGCACTGTTGACCAAGGAAATATGCATATCACTTGTTTGTTTATATGTGGTAGAGAAAAGATTTCCTTCCAGCATGCATTGTAAACAAGCGAAAACTAATCTAAACATGGCTGCTCAAATCTTAAACAGATTAGATGCTCAAGACAAACTCTTGGTTTCTCCATAGGATCTGTTTTGATCAGCAAATGCATTGAAATGAAAACTTTATAGCAGAATTTGGAACTCACATTAACTATTATGTGTTATGAATTTGGATTCCTCTTAGTCGTAAGAACTCAGATTCATACAAGTGCTTGTTGTCTAAAATGACCAGAGCATCTCTGCATCTTAACTCTTTTGACCTCTCTTTTTGGAAATACTGCTCGTAGTTTGAGAAGTATAATTTGCAAAGTGTAGATAAGAAGTAGCTAGAGTATCCAGTTACAATCTACATTTTTAGCTCTAGTCTTGATTGAGCTTCTTCCAGGGATTTTTAATTCATCAGCAAAAGTACAAAGCATGATAATTATTATTGATAGCAATCAACAAACTACTTGAAATGTGATAGAAATTTATTTTAATATGTATCTTTCACATAAACAGGTGGAAGGAAAGAGTGACTAATAGACAAGCAGTAATCATGTTACTTTGCTTTCATGTTAGCTGGTTAACCAGTGGGCCCTACCCACATTTTTGGCCTCGTAGCATAATTTCAGTGCTTATCAGGTCAGCTGACTCAGAAGGATAACATACCTGTCTAGTGTTTATATCAATTATAAGCCTGACAAGTTTAAAAGTTCACATGCTATTTCAGTACATTTAACAATAATGGATTTTAATCTCTCTTGAATAGACACATGGTAGGCCTGTGTCCATCTAATTCTAAATAAAGTGGTGTTCATCCTATTACAGAAAAAACCAAGTATTTATGTACTTAGTCAAGTACTATTCTTGGATTTGCTGGTATAATCATGTTTATAGGATTGATTTTTCTGCAGAACCACCAGAGTGATTCTAACCAGAGGAATATTTAACCCATTAAAGAGTTTGCACAGATTCTGTTGGTTGAGATTCTGTTGGTAATTAAAATTTTCTTTCTGGTAAATTAAGCTTGTGCGTGTATGCTGCTTCTGTCAGTTTTGATAAAATTTTGCAGGAGGTTCTGTGGTGATATATGGCCTAGCTCCAGTACAAGAAAATTTCAGTTCCTTTCTCCCTATTCTCTGAAAAAAAAAAAAATTAAAATTTTTTTTCCAAAGTTTGAGAAAAGACTCCTTGGAGTCAGGAGTACAAAACAAACACTGGAAACAGACACTGGCTACATAGATGGGAAACTCTTCTCAGAGTTGTCCCTTTTGTATTCTCAGCAGCTTGTGAGAGTCCTGTTAATATTAACTGCCAAGAATGCTTTTCTTGGCTTGTGATAATAAAGCTACATTTTTTCCCCCCTTGGTAATTTAATCATTGTTTTGGATAAAGACAGGGCCAGTTGGATGCACTTTTCATAACTGCAGTGTTGAACTAACACTGTTTCTACACCTAGAATTGGCTACTGTCCAGCAGCATATAATCAAATTTTTCTGAATTTATAGAGAAATGTCTTCAGGTAAGAACATACCCTATTACCTGCTGTTTCATGGGTAGATTGAATGTTTTTCATGTAGAAGTGGCTGGCTCCAAGTCCACTCGAAACAAATTATGGAATTAGTCCTGTTTACATCACTGAATGACAAAATTAAAGCATTGGTGAATATTTGTCTAGATTTTCTCACTAGATCTTTTGCGAGTGTGCTGATATAAAAGTTCAAAGTATCTTTTTACTGATATTAAATTTTGCTGTATTTGTTTCATGGTGAAAAGATTTTCTATTTTCAGTAAGATAAGTCTGAAAATTATGCCAAAAACTAAGGTCAACTTGATGCTGTCTAACTCACTAAAGGCTAGGCATTTAAGTGAAAGCTTGCCATGTTATAATGTGCTATGAGTTATGCAGAGAAACAGAAACCTCCAGTTTATATGCCTGACTTTTCATGAATCCCTGTTTTGGGATGAGATTAATTTCCTTCTTCCAGATTTTCCTATTTTTATCTATTGAACATAATCATAAAGGAGAGCATTCTGAGGTGAACTTCCATTGTGGTACCTATAAATTCAGCACTATTGCTGACTTGCAGCATGTGATAATTTGGAATGTGGCAACTGAAATGATTGAACATGTAGAACAGGTTGAAGATGGAAATGCTTTATCTTTACTAATATTCAATACATAATGCCTTTCTTTTTTTCACAGTGATACATCATTTCTCAACTAAACAAAGGAGAATCAAAGCAATAAAGGAAATGGCAAGGATATTGACACCTGGAGGCCAAATAATGATTTATGTTTGGGCTATGGAACAAAAGAATCGTCGCTTTGAGAAACAAGATGTATTTGTTCCATGGAACAAGGCCTTGTGCTCTCGCCATTTTTCAGAATCAAATCAATCTGGAGATAAGGGTGAGTTTGTCCATACTGCAAAAGGCCAAGACATGCACTCTGCACAGCTTGTCATCTCTGAGTGCAGCTACCAAAACAATCTGCAGCCAGAAACTGATTCAAAACATTCCCACAATATGGACCATTGCTTACCCAGAGCCTGCTGCATGAAAATTTCTGAGGAAGAAAACAGATTTTACACTGCTCTAGGAAGATCTTTCCGCTCATGGTTTTTCTCCAGATCCCTTGATGATTCAGCCCTGAGAAAGCAAAGTGACAAAATGAAGCACCTGAAACATGAACGAGTGTGGGCCAACAGTGCCATACCCATTCAACATTCACGACACTGCAGTTTGGATTTAGGTCACCATGGGGCACTGTTAAATGAGCAAAGTTTAGATGATGATGATGATGTGTTTGTGGAAAGCCTGTCTCTCAAAAAACCACAGTGGTCGCCAGCCACAGATGCACTGAAGGATTTAAGTTTAAATGGAGGACACCAAAGTGTAGCTCAGAGCAAGGGGGACAAAGCTTCATTTATAAATGGCCCAGTGGAAGACAGGGACTGCATCTGTAATAAAGAAGGTGCTGGTAAGTCTGATGCCAGCAAGTTTTTCAAAAGAACTTCAACAACCGACTCCACTGACTCAGCTTTGGATTCAGCAGTGTCTGTTGGGGACCAAACTGATGCCATGCTGGATACAAAGGCCTTCATGCGTTATTACCATGTTTTTCGGGAAGGGGAGCTGAGTTCCCTGGTGGAAGAGAATGTGCCTGAGCTTCAGATACTTTCATCCTGCTATGACCATGGAAACTGGTGCATTATTGCAGAGAGAAGAGGAACATAGCTATAAAGAGAACAAAGCAGAATCCAGTGACTGAGGATTTTAAGCTCTTCCTTGTGTTACTGTGATTGTGCAGTGTGACGTGGAATTTGAATCTTGTAGTTGTGTGCCATTCATTTTTGAGTTATTATCTCTCAACTATTTAACTAGCTAATGTATATAGGAATGTAAGTGGTAGACAATATTTATGTTTTGTTAAACTTTTATGAAGTTAAAACTGTAGAGTTTTATATTGCTCTTAGCAATTTAAAATTGTGTTTTAAAATACACTTTTCTATTGAGAAATAAACCTTTTTATAAAACAAGGATCAGGGCATCTTTTATGAGAAATACCCTCTCAGTAGAAAGTCTAGTCTTTGTTCTTCAGATGCCAGAAGTTTGTCATATTGCTCCCTATTCTTGAAGTCCTATAAATGAGTCATAGACACTATGTCTAAAATTGTACTTGACTATAGACTGGTAGAGTGCATGCTGCAGAACTGGGAGCAAGCATGGTCCCAGTGCTCCTTAGTTGGGAGTAGAGTTATTAATGGGCAAAAACTGTGTACCAAACAAGCTCTGCATATTCTGTCATTTGATGTTTGTATTTGGGAGCAAATGACAGCACAGATTTTGGACAGTATTTTTTACTTTTGTTTTAAAAATAATTTTATTTGTTTCTCAGGTGCAGGTGAAGTTTTATGTGTTAGCTCTCACAAATACTTTATTTTCTTTTCCTTTGCTGTAGTTTTTCATTGGCCATGTGTATATAAAAGTCAGAGGGATTTGTGAGAGTGTGACTATTATCTAAAGTTCTAAAATACCAAATCCTTGAAATACATATATCTTTTTGATAAGCCTAGGAAGCTAAGATTAATAAAAATGCAGTGCATATCTGGTCAGCTGTCATATTCTCTTTTGTTGTTCACAGACATGAGAATATATATTAACAGTGTGCTAAATAATGTGCACAGAAAGAGGATAAGCCCAGTTTGCACATAAATTACAAATCCTTGTCTTGTGAAGTTTAAATGAATCTTTTCAGACCTAAGTGATAATAGATTGTTTACACAACTTTCTGTTCCCTCCAAGACCTGCCCTCACTATCCACCTGTAGTAGGTTGTAGCAGTTTATAGTGCTGGGAATAAAAAGCACCTGGCTTCAGAAGATCAGTAGTGAAAGTGCCAACAGGAGCAGGGCTAGAAGAGGCTAATTGCCTCATTAGCACAGAGTTACTCCATCCACTCCTAGGCTTAATTCACAGTCAGTGGTTGCAGTGCAGGGCACATCTTCAGCTGATGTGATTTCATGACCTTTAATGGAACTGCAAAGATTTCCCCATTCCCACTCCCCCCCCCCAAAAAAAAAAAGAGAAGGAACCCCCAAACCCCTTTTGTTACAGCAGTTTTAAAGAGATGTAATTAAGATGTCTGCTCTATTATTGAGCAAGTATCTTTGAATATAAGGCAATAGGAATGAAATGCCAAGCTTTTCTAGTCTGTGCTGCACGAGTAGGTGGATTTGGGATTGGTCAGTAGAAAACCTTGATGCTGCTGAGTATTTTTTGATGTAGCTTCCCAGCTGTTATTTGCCACATGGTAATATATTACAGATTTATTTACTGGAGCAATATCCTCAAGTGATCATTTTTGTCTTCCTCATAGCTTTGGATCCTTATACTTTATCCTTCCTGGGTCTGTACCACCTGGACTCCCTACAGGCCTTTGAAAATAAAAGTGTGGCCAAAGAACCATACATTTGAGACTTCTGAAATACCATTCCACTCTAATCCAAGTGTTACTTTCAGTACAGACTGAGGCTGTGGCTTTCAGTTGCTGAGTATGAGCCATACTTCAGAAAATGGGCCATATTCCCTGCCTCACTGGGTCCAGCTGCTCCTGGCTGAGGGGGCTGCACCTGCTGCATCCTCAGGCTCCAGATTTAGACACTTAGTGCCAAAGTACCCATATTGCAGAGCCAGCATGGATTGTGCTGAGCTCCACACCTCATTTGCAACGTGGCTGTGTCAGACAGGGGAGGCCTGCCTCTTTTGCTGGGAATTTCTGGATGAGCTTGAGATTTTAGAAGAGAAGTCAATTGCTTCCAAATAAAGTATGCCAGTGGATGTTCAGCACTCCTGGAATTTGGGCTGCATTTAAGAAAGAGGTAGATTATTATCATCCTATATAATTCTGAAACGTCATCCTTAAATGCCAGCATACAAAAACTTTATTACACATGTATAAAAATATTTATTAAGTATTATTAATCTTAACTGACAGCTGAGTTTAGTTATTTGGGAGAAAGAACCTCACAATTTTAGAAATAGAAGTTATATGAACTTCTACAGTCTGACTGTGGTGCGTTTGGTATGTAGTTAAGTAGACTGATGAAATTTGGGGTAAACTGGGAAAGGAAAGGTGTCCATTCTCTTTAGAATATAGACTTATTATGCTTGCAAAAGACTGAATCTGTGTCAGGCTTCAGTTAATACTTCTTGCTATCTGAGTTTCTGCCCGTTGTCCCCTCAAAGCTGCTGAAGTATTTTGAACCACTTTTGTGTTTGTAGACTTTCCAAGCATTATTTGGTTTGAGGTTCTTGCCCAGGGATACTTTTCACAAATACTTATTTCTGTATTGAATTTTCTCATGGTTTAAGTTGATGCTGAGTTTGGATTGTATTCTTATAAATCCTGGGAGAAGGAGAGGGGAGGTTTGGTAAACAGCTTTTCTTTTCTTCCCCCAATATTCAGTTGTCCTCTGAGGATGTATCATCACTGTGTAACATAATTTTTATGGAATGGGGTCAGTCAGCTGAGGTTGTGGCTGTGAAGTCTGCACAGCAAACCTTTATTCTTGCAGGCAGTCTCCCATCTATTAATGGAGCCTGCCTGGATCAGTAACAGCTTCATCATCTCATAAGCCAGATTACCTCACTCAGAGCATGGTGAAGGTCTCTCTTGAGTGGTTTCTGTTTTGAGGGGGCACACCTTAAGCAAAAGGTAATTTCCAGCAGAATCCATGTGATCCCAGACTTTAATAGCTTATAGACAAAGTTAATGTGCTCAGAAAAGTGGATTTATCATAAAAAAGTACAGTAAATTAATAAACAAATAAAACCCAGCTGTCCTTGAATACCTAAACTTTTGGCAATGTCAAGACTGAAAGATCTGACTGTTATAAGGTAAAAGGCAAATATGTTTTTCCATTGCTTGTCTGATAATTGGGCAATAGTCTCATCCCAATTCTGCTGATAAAAAAACTACTGGCTTTAGTGGGTTGCTCCTGAGGTGCTTTTGTAGCACTAAGTGGCACATGGAGAAGTTTTGATGACATGAGAAAGATGCCCTGGTTTCTTACAAAATTAATTCAGGTGGAACTTCCTGTGTATCAGTTTCTGCCCATTGCCTCTCTTCCTGTTGCTTGGCACTACAACTGCAATAAAAAATAGATTGAACAGACTTATTTTTCCAGGACTAATACAGTTATAATCATTGATAAATGTTTCTATTAGAAGTGAACATGTGTAGTTTTTTGGTACTAACACTGACTAATTTACTTTCTTCAAGCTCGTTGTGTAGGAATTTTAAAATCAGAGTTGAGAAATGAAATCTAAAAACATTCTAGCAGACTTTTCTGGTACTTATTTTTATACAGGTTACTTATGGGCACAGTTCAAAATGCTTAGTGAAGAGTTGTGTGTGTTCCACCAGCAAAATATTGCTAGTGAACTGCTTGGGTAGGTTCTGAGTAGAAATAATAGCTGTGATCCTGCATCCTCTCTGCTGTGTCATGTCTCCATCAGACTGCATCCATAGCACTTGGGCTCTATTAGTATGGACAGTGTGTTAAATCTGCTGCACTACCTGCTTTCGTGCTCAGCACTTTTACAGGATTTGGGACTACTTCAGTACTCCAGGAAAATGAAGTGTGTCAGTGTTAAATATATGCAAGTGCTTCTCTCTTTTGTGAGTTCAGCATTTCTTACTCTTCCAGTGTGTGAATTCTGGCAGTTAGCCATGATTTTATCTTCCAGTCTGCTGGTGAAAACCATGCTTAGGTACTGCTCTGGAGTCGATTCTGTGTCCATACATGGAATCTATTCTTTAGTACTCAACAGAAACAAATCCTACTTGGTTAAAATATAATTTTCTACAAAATTTGTGTGTCTTCACATTAGGTAATAAATATATTAGCCCCTGAAAATCAGTGTCTTGGAAAGCTCTTAATGAATGTTAAATTTGAGAAGACTGTGTTAGTGCTGTTTTCTCATTAAGTTAGACCACATGGACACAATGCAGAACAGGAAAGTACAGGGATTTGCTGTGGAGCAGCAGGAAATCTCTGCCTTTTAACCTTTTAAGCTATCTCTACATTTTCCTAGAGCTTGGGATGCTTGATGACAGCAGATGCCTCTGTTGCTCTTGTGTTAATTTGGTACCTTCACCTGGTTCTTCTCCCAGTGCTCAACAGAGATAAGTTGTCTTAAAAAGAATATAAATTGTCCTATGCTTTAAAAAAGCAAGCAACCAACCCCCCACCAAAACCACCACCACCACCACTACTAGAAAAACCCTAGTAGGGATGATTCAGCAATTATGATCATATCTAAGCGGAAGTAAAAATGTGAAAGAAGGAAAAAGAAAAGAAATATTCTATGTGTGGCACTCCTAGCTTTGAAAAGATTTTTGGATATAAATTCTCCATCCCCTTTAGCCTTGTTGACAAAGTGCTATGCTCTGCTTTGATGAGGAGTTTATGGGTGGGACAGTGGAACAGTGAGATGGTATTAGGTTGCCCTCTTCAGTTGTGACAAAGTAGGTTGACTTTGCAAAATTTTCAGTCTGTTGTTGCTTTTTGTACAGCATCTCAAATTATTTTTTCTGAATGAAGAAAGTATTTCTTGTCATTTTGAAACTGTCAAAAGTAAAATAGACAAAATATATAGCTAAAGATATCTCCTCTTACACATGTGAGAACAAAGTCTCTGTGTGTGCACAATCAGATTGAAAGCTGATGCTCCTCTTGCACAGGATAAAAATAAGTCATTTGTGAGAGGCATTTTGATGAGGCAGCTTTATGTTCTTCTCTGTGTCTGTCTTCTGCATCTTTGCAGAAGACACTATGCTACATGTCAGGATTACTGGGAATAAATTGACCTTTCACATCTCTGCTTCCTTACCACAGAACTGACAGGATGGTCAGGTTTAATTCTGAACAAAGTGTTTCTTGTGAAAGGAGGAATTGGCCATTTGTGCAGTAAAAATGCTGAAGTGCAGAGAAAGGACAGATACTCCAGACAAGGTTAAAACTCTCTACTTAAAAAGGTGAAAGTGAAGTGTTTTATGGCTCAATGGCCAAAGCTGTATTCCAGTGTGTCCAAGAGAATGCAAGGGATGAGACAATGAAAAAATTAATAGAGAACAAGTTGCACACAGCATTTCCAGGCTGGTTTAAATTCGTGTTTTACTCCATGGTGTAGCCTGAGGAAGGTCATTACCTGTACTGAGCACTAGCAGCAGCTATCAGCATCAATAACCATCAAGAGTGCTCTCTACTTCTTGGATCTGACCCTCTCCACTTTACAAAGACTGGCATTCTAACATTGACCACTGGACCATTAAAAATGTCTGTCTAACTCCTGAGTAATAGGTTTAAATAATGAGCAGATACAAATGTATCTCTGTATACGTACATATATATATATAATTATTTTTTATGCAACCTTTTAATTTTTTTGCCCCCTGCATATGTTAAATGCTTTAGTTACATTATTATACAATGGTAAGTAGCCCTTGATGCAATTTCAGAAAGGGAAGCAAACAATTTGACAGTGAGGAAGAAGGAACTAAGCCATGAGTACAACTGAGCTGCCAGCCAGAGCATGTTGGGGTGGAGGTAGTAGGAAGGAAAGGGAAGGTGTTAGGAGAATCACGTTAAAGAGAATGACAAAAAGTTGCTCAAGCTTGTGAAATCTGACCTCATTCATGGAAAAATTACCTCAAAATCTGATTCAAAGTATTCCATTGACTTTCCTGGTGTTTGTATTGGTTGTTCTCAGAAATGCCTGTTTACCCTGGGATTTTCCTTTCTGTGGTTTGGAGGAGAAACAACGATCCCTGGGAGGTTTCATTTATATTTAAATATAAAGTAGAGCAGTCAGTTTAATAATAGAACAAATGTTTGGCCACAGTTTCACAGGAGTGTTTCCATAGTCCCTGGAAGAGTGAGCCACAGGCACACCCAGCTCTTTGTCTCTCTCCTGCCTCTACCTGAGATTCACAAGGAAATAAAATTAAAAAAAAAAAATCTGTGCATGAAGGACAGACTGAGGCTGTGACACCTTGAGCTGGGTATTCAAATCACCAAAACTTTGCAGGCTTATTTTTATTTGCCATGAAAAATACCTAAGGCTTGTCTGGAGAAACCAAAATCTGAATTGAAGGGAAACTTCTGAAGTGAAAGGAATGCATGCCTGCTGTATGCACCCCAATGTGTCCTTCCTCAGGTGCAGCTTTGCCTTTCAGTTCTCATAAAGACCTTACAGGAGATGTAAGTGATGTAGTGCTGTGCAAAGCAGCCTTTCAGCTGTGACCTGAATTTGTAATTGACATATCTATGAAATAAACAAACCATTAGTGTCTCTGAGCAGGTTAACCACAGGAGCCCTTCAATCTGTGCTGGATTGTGTCTCTGTGGTAACATATTAGGCTCTGGTTTATTGAGAGTAAAGAAGCCTCAAGGAGAACTAACTGGAGACAGAGTATCAAAGAGCCCATGCTCGAGTGGATAAATACAAAAAAACAGATTTAACTACAACTACAGATTTAAACAGATACAAAAACAGATTTAACTTCATAAACAGTTTCAACATTGTTACATTGAACTTTGAAATAAACAAAAATTCATGTGCAGCAATAGCCATTTGGTGGTAATAAATACGGAGATTTCAGGAATGGTGACATGAAAATGGAACACTGGCAATGAAACTGAAGCAAGGAAAAATTATATTTTCATGTGCATGGGTCAGAAGGATTGTTCCCTATGTGTAACAGGCTTTAAGATGCCTATGTGAAACCATGGAATGGAAGGAGAATCAAGAGAAGGGAGAGATGAGCGCACATTCCCAAAATTCAACACTTAACTCTCTGGACATCACTGTGGAAATGTCACTCTTGGGTGACACTTCCAGTCCCTTCCTCACATCCTGAGGAGGACTTTGAATGACAGTGATGTTCAGACACCATTGTGGTCCATATCTGAGCTGCACCTTTGTCAGGGATATTTGGCAGGGTGGCCTCTCTGAGGTGTCAGTTCACTGAAGGCCATCTTGGTTGCTTCGAGCTGGCAGCGTGAAAATCATCTCTGCAGCCTCTAATAGATACAGACTCGTGCTCTTTCTTAAATACAAGGGGAGTAACATAATCAAGGAAATTCCAGGGTGTGATCTGGGACTACTTTTCAGCTGGTTTGATCCCTACAGTTTGTGTGTGTCAAAGCTGGATTGCTCCTGGATTGGTTGGTTGCATGCAGAGAAGAGTGAGAAATTACATTTTTCTGCCAAGGCTGAGATCATTGCTATCAGTGTCAGAGTGGTCTCCTGCATTTGTATACCTGCTTACCCTCAGAACAAGTGCAAATGTTTGAACAAATAAGTCAGAAGGATTCAGAAATGGAAGAAGGAGAGAGGCAATAGGTAGGAATATTCATAACAGTGCTGGAGAATACCACAGTTAAGAAAGAAATGCTAAATGAAGAAGTTAAAAAAAAAAATTAAAGGAAAGGAAGAAAAAATGTGAACATGAAATATAAGGCAGTGTTTTTCTCATGTAAACCAGCCAAGAGTCTATTCAAAGGACCACAGGAAGTTTCTCAACATACTTTTTAATTGAGAAATAAAAAAATTTAAAAGTAAGACCTGATCACCATATGGTTGGACTGCAGAAGCTTTTATGGGATCATTAGTCTGGGATTTATGTAGGAAAATTAGCTTTTGAGTAACAGTGCCTTAAACAGACTCAGCTTATAAATAATTTCTCAGGACCCAGACATATATTAAGGTCACTTCAGATCAAGTTGAGTAATCATTATCAAACCTAAAATTCAGATCTGTGGGATTTGGGTGTGAATGGCACTGCTGGTAGTACCAAATTTTATTCTAAGCTACTTACTATATAGCTTCTTATTAAAAAAACCCAAATATGTCAGATTATCTTTCAGGACCCACATGCCACTCATTTGAGATAGAGGAGCAAGGCAGAAGAATATGGAATATGGATCTAAGTGTTTAAATAGCATACTTTGGAAAAGTACAGAGAGGCACTGGGAAAACAGAAGTGCTGTCCTAAGGAAGTGAATGCAAAAGCCTCTTGCTACCAGGAAACTATATTTGGAGATTTTTGCCTGTAAGAGAACCCCCTCTGTTTAATTCATTACCAGCTGGACCTTGTGATTTCTCAGCAAGGCTGGCAAAGAGCAGCATTGCACCAGTCCCATCTATCAGTCACAGCACTGTGGGATGGTACCTGCCTCGGTCTGTGGGAGCTCTGCAGTCAGCTCAGATGGGTTTAGCATTTGTCTGGCATTGCAAAATCCCTTCACAGATGCTGAACATTAGGTGACTGCTGAGACAAGAGACTAAAACACCAACAAATCCTAACGAGAAAGCAAAATTGTCTTCATATTTTTGTTGTTAGTCAGGTTAATGATAACATACAGTGATATTTTCTAAGGTCATTAGAAATAAAAATGTACTTTTCACTTTATAAATACCTACACATAAATTATTAATAAGTGAATCAATCATTCTGTTTTGGTAGAAACAACAACTCCAGAAGACTGTTAGTTTTGAGAATAAATTTATGTTTATTTATTAGTACTTAAATAGGCTCTGCAGAAGAAAGTTACTGATATTCTCAATGTCAGAAAGGGATGTACTTGGCCTAGTTTAATACCAGATTCCTTCATTAACAAAAGAATGTGAATATATTTAAAATAAATTCCTGTTGATTGTCCTGTCTGTGCTTCTGTTGAATATTTTAATACACTAAGGAAATAGAGATAAAACACAGGTGATCCAGTAATAATATTGTTTTCTACAGCAATGGTAATATATACAAAGTCAATTGAATACTGTCTGAAGTGTTTCAATTAACTAAATAAGATTAAGAAAATCTTCAATTTTCCACTAGGTGTCAGTAAATCTATTTCTTTGGCTAAATAGGCTCTGCAGAAGAAATTTTTATAAAAAAAGCTGATGCCAAGCTGCTATAAAAATAGTTACATTTTTTGTGAATTCCAAATAGAGGTATTTTGAAAGAATGAGACCAAATGGATGACTTTTTAATTTTAATTGTGCCTCTATTTTTTTTTTTTTTTTTTGTTTGCTTTACATTTTCCATTTAACAGCAGTCAAGAAAACCCCCACAAACTCCAACCCTGATACTGCTCCAGGGATGCAGGGGAAAGAAGAGAAGGAGCAGTCTGCCCTTGACTATGGAGACTCTGCTTGGTTATTTCATGTAGGTCATGAGCCAGCAGCAGAAGGATTTGAACCTTTCAAGGGGAGGGTGCCCAAGACAGCAGAATCCAAAAACTTTCAAGAAAGCTCCAAAGCATCAAACCTTTGAACTGCCATTGCAGGAAATGGCACCTTTCCCAGTGCAAGGCATGAAAAGGCCCTTGGGAAAGGTCTTAAGAGTGCAGGAAGAGTGCAGAAACATCTGTGCAGGAAAAGAGAAGACAAGATAGACACAGCAAGAGGAGTGTGCCAATATGGATTTGAAAAGGGAAACCAGACATAGCTCTGCTAATGGTAGCCTTGGCCCCACGTTCCTGCTCACAATGGCAATTGAAGGTTACCAACCTCTTCTTTTGCCAGGCCTGGCCAGACTGGAGCTGCTGTGGGAAGGCAGCACCCAAAGAACATACAGGAAAGGAAAGGTCAAAAAAGTGGTGGTGCAGAGCAAGACATTTGCCAAGTGGACAAAGCAAGCCAGGTGCTGCTTCTTAAAGTACAAGAAGAAAGAAGGCAAGTGTTTCAATCTGGCTTCATAAAAAACAAAGAGCCCATCTCTTGTGTGTACCTGTGTCCCAGCTACAGCTTCCAGTGCTTCACATACACACCTGATCTGAACAGGCTGCACTCTCATGGGCTATGGCTCCTGAGGCTGTCTGCTGTGTCCTGGGTAGTTGTGTAAAGCAGGACTGTTAATCCTTGAGGCTCTGTAAAATCATTACTCTGGGAGCTGCAAGGGTCCTTCTCTACCCTGGATAGGCAGGATACCTGTGGGAACAATGATCTGAGGGGCTAATACAAATGTCTGTATCTGAGCTATCTGTTAGAAGAGAGCAGCAGTTTTCTGACACCAAGCTATATCCCTTGTCCACCAGGGAAAGAGTTAAAGACTAGCTGTGCTCATGTGAGATGAAGCCCTCTCTGGAGGAATTGGTAAGCAATGTCCACAGGGACAGCAGGGGAGCAGGGCTGTCTCTCCATTCTGCCCAGAGAGCCAGTTGGCTTTGTTTTGGGTCTGTGGCTGCTGGGTTGTGTGATCTGGGAGTTCACAAACTCCCAGTGTGGAATTCTATTGTCCAGCCTGTATTTTCTACACTGACACCAGAGTGTCCTCCCATCTGCGTGATATTTCGCAAGTTACTGCACTCGTGTGCTGGACTGCCTCATTTCATTCACTGCAGTGCAGTTATCACATTCACTCAGCCATTAAGCCTGATGGAAATGTTACTGAAATAATCTGGTAGAGGAATTATGATGTATTTTAACACAGTTGCACCCCAAAATCTAACTAGTTTATTGTGTTTATTATTACATCGCTCTTCTTTGTGGCTTAAGTATTGGTTATGGTACAACAGAAAGAGAGAACTGAATCTTTTTGTGGGTCTGTTTGTACAATTTTACAAGATACACAGAATGGGCAGACTCAATGGCAGCTACAAAAATCCTTCAGACTTCCTGATTTGCTTTTTTTCCCTCTGAAATACCCAGAAAATACCCAGAGTTGTACCTTACTTTACATAACAAAAGATGGAGTGAATCCACTGTGCCTGAGGTGGTTAGAAGAAAACCAACAGCAGTCCCTGTTTCTCCTGCCAGTGTTGGAGCTGGCAGAGCAGCCAGAAGCAGCATGGCCTGGGAGCCCAGGAGGTACTTGGGTCTCCACCTGGAAGAAGCAACAGCAAGGCTTTGCAGGATGAACTGGGAACCACCTGTCCAATGTCTCTGTGCTATCCTTCTGCAACCCTCTTCAGGCATCCTCATTCAGCTCAGCTTCCCTGCTTGGAGGATGAAAATAGAATCAGCTCATATCTTCACAATGTGCTTTCAAGCTCCAACACCAGCAGCCTCATAGTGTAACTTCAGGGGCTTGAAGAAGAATGTTTAAATCTTCTCATGTTGCCTATATCATAATCATAATATCATAATATTGAAGTAAAGGGTAAGTTTCTGCATTGGATCAGACATGGAAAGACTTTTTCTAGAAATATGTGATTTGGAAGGTGTCTATCAGTGTTTGCCAAGAAACATAGTCAGGTACCCTTCTTAACAGCAGACCTACGCTAACAATTTTTAAAGCCATATATCCAATACAGGCTATGCTTTGGAGGTCACTGGAGTTGCCTTCTGCCATCCTTCCACTAAGCTGTGAGCCTCTGAAAAGCTTGTCTGCAAGCCAAAAGGAGGTACTTTTTCCTGGCATGGTAAATCTGGGAGGTTTAGGACCTGAATGTCACCTGTGTCTAAGGGAAGGCACTTCCAGATGAGCTGGAGGCTGTAGCTTAGTGCTACTTTCCCCTCCATCCCCCAGACATTTAACTAAGTTGTTTGGCTCTTGCATACTTCTAATTAAGTCTCATACTTTTCTTCCTTTAGTCTGATCTGTTTCAAATCAAGCTCATACAAATCTTCCAGCCAAAAGGTTCTTAGAACTTATGTGTGCAGGGGTGTTGGTTTGTGACAGTGCAGGGCTGGGGGAGGGAGCCAGTGGTCTCAGGATGAGCCAGGAGTGCCCATGGGAGATTTCACAACTGCCTTGCCATGTGTGCCTTGGCCCATAACAAACCTACAAGAACCAAAACCCAACAACATTAGCTGATTCTGTAAAAATTGTATGTCTAATTAAGACTGATGTCTTTGGTGCTGGAATCAGTGCTGCTATTACACTGTGTTCTCTTCCTGCTATCCACAAACATCCATGATTTCTAGCTCAGCTGTGTTTTCCTCCCAGTTGGCAGAAACCTTGGCTGTGAAGTGTGGGAATAAAACTTGGGATCTGCTGAAGCCAATTTTTATTTTGCTGTTGAAATTCTCACCTCTGTGAAATCACTACAGAAAAATGTTTTTATTTATGAAGTTTTATTTATTTTCTATTTCTATGACGCGTACTTCAGAAATGTAAGAACCCTCCTTTGTTTTTCTGTGTGTATCCAGCTCGTTCCCAAGAAACCAGTGTGGCTGTGTATTTGTTTGAGGGGGAGGCATGAGGGAAGTGTTGGCTCCCAGAGCCTGCCCTCTGTTGAACACGTGGGAGCTCTGGCTTTCCATGTGTGGCTGTGCAGATACCCAAGTACAGCAGTTTCCCATGGAGGTCTTCAGGACAGTGCTTTCTCCAGCTGAGATGCTGGAATGGGAATGCTTGCTGGCATTCGAGGCTGGTGCTCTGTCCTTGTACAGCACAGCTTTCTAATAGCTGACTTCCAGTGAAACTCTGAAATGTTGAGCAGCTGAAAACCCATCATGTGCCTCTCACTGCAGGGACTATTGGCCACTGCACAGAATTACTGATCCTTAATTGCAGTGTCTGTACAGATAATGATCGGCCTGGAGCCATAATCAGATATAAAAAGTCTCAAACAAATCTGTAGGCCAAGTTCTATATTTATGAAGAGCCCCAACAATTGGGAAGGTATGCCAACACAAGTTGTAAATGCCACAGTATTTTTATCACGTAAATGTGGCTGTGTAGTTAGTGATGATCAGGGTTTCTGGATATGGCATTGCAGCCACACACAGAAGTTATTTCAGCCAGTTGGTGGCATTTGAGAGTGAATTTCATACTGACAGTTCTGTAGTGAAAGGAACTTACTATACTTGAGGAGACCAAGAAAGAAGCAACTTTTCTCAGATTTTTTTGGAACAACTGCACTGACTTGGAGACTGTAATTCCCTGAGGAAGCTGTGTTCAGCTATAAATATCCCCTGAGTTAGCTCAGTGGGTTTATCTGGCCTGGGGCTAATTTATAGGTATTGCATTGGACTCTCAGAGGGGGCATGTTTCTTGTACTCTGTAGAGCAGTGATGGGTAATAATGACCAAGGGAAAGTCTGAGATACCTCTTAACAAGAGCTTTGTCCTTCACTGTTCTGAATGTGAACCTCTCAGCAGTCCCAGAGCAAATAGCTAGGGGACAATTGGCATCTTGAGGCAGAGCTTGTCTGCAGGGAAAGCAGAAGATGAAACAAGAGCTATGCTTCTTTGTCATTGTATGTGTCTGGTGCTAAATAATAAATCTTTTCAGAAGTTAAATCTAAGTGAAGCTGCCCACTATAGCCACCCCTACTGCCTGTGCTGCTGGGTAGCAGGAGGAGGACCTGGTAGAGGTAGATGTGCTTGTAGCTGGAGCCAGGCATCTGCCCCACCTGCAGGTAAGTTTCCCACATCAGAAGGGAGCAGGGCAGTGAAGCAAATTGTGGAATTGGGGTGTGTAGATATCAGCCTGAATAAAGAAAGTTAAAAATATTGCAGTGAGTGAGGTTTTGGAAGGAAATGATTTAAATGTACTTGATGTTGGCTCTTGGAGAGTGTTTGCCCAGAGGAAAGCTGCTGGCATGGAATGTTCTCTCCCATGTTTCTTCCTTCATTTTAAAGGCAATAGGAGAAGAATGTTACACGTATCTTTTTAAAAAGCCTCATGAGGAGATCAGTGTTGTCACTGTTCTTCTGAGGTCACTGCAAGACCTTGAGGAAATGGAGAGGTGACTACCCAGAGCACAGGATGAGGCAATTTGGAAAGACTTTCCACAACAGAGAGTGCCATCCATGGAGCAGTAGGCCTAGGTTTATTCATGTTTACCAAGAAAGAAAGTAGGTACTTTTCCACCCATCACAGATGCATCACAGGAAATATAACAGCCAAAGAGATGAATGAAAGCCAAATTAATTTTTACTAGGCCTAGAAATACCATGTTGACTAGTGGCTGGTTCCTCCTTGGGAAGTGTCTGTGTATGAATCTCAACACTTGGACAAATATTATCGGTAGGCAGCAGCTGCAGAGAGGCTGTGCTCTCACAGTTTATGCTCTCTCCTGATGAAAAGTGACTGGGTGCAATACTTGCCATCAGAAGCAATGCAGAGTGAGGCAGCTGACTTCCCTGAAGACACCAGCTTTTGCCATAATTTGTAATGGCTGCTTTTCCAGGCTGGCAGAAGAGTGTTCAGCCAGTTCCATGCCAGAGTGGGTCTCGGTTCACCAGGAGCAGGTGGGTTGTGGTATAGGACACATGAGAAGCTAAAGACTTCTTGCTCTTGGACAAAAATAGTCAAGTATCTTAAAACAGATAAAGGTCTGATCAAGTTCTCCTCTTATCCCAGCCAGGGAAGCTTCTAGACAGTTCCTCTTAATAAACACAGGCAGTTTAGGGGAAAGGCTGGTTGTTCAGAACTTGAGCTCCCCAAGAGGGTGGTGACAGGCTCCTTACCTTGGAGCATTGCTAAGCATGATGCAGTCTATAAGCACCTAGTCTGAGCTGTGCACAGGCCTATGAGAGGTTTTATAACAGATCAGGATGGGCAAAGGGAGAAGGAAATGAGAAACCAGGATCTGAGCCTGACCTGACTGCAGTGCTAGATCTGGCAGGATGGAGAGAATGTCACAGGCAGACAAAACACACAAGCAGTGTAGAACTGATTGTAAAAGAGAGCTTGCAGGGTTTAACCGGAGGTTTGCAGAACAGAAAGTGCCCATAGAGAAAAGAGGAGGACTCCAATTGCAGTGAATGATCTCAGAAGCTGTTGTTGCTTAGCCTTGACTTCTCCTGCAGTGTTCAACAGAGAGCAACCAGAATATTTTCTCTGTGATTGGGAAGCATTTGGGGGTTGTTGGTGCTTTTGTGAAGTGTGCATCTTTAAATCACATACAGTTTGCTTGATTAATAATCATGGTAGAGAAAGAAATCAGTATTTTTCAGCAGCTCCCTAGGAAATGTATCCTTACAAAGGGCATCTCCTTGGTTATTCTCTGTTTCATGGCTTGAAACAACTGCAAACTATATGTATACATTCTTATCCCAGTTGATGATCCCCTGGAGCATGATAATGGGTACACAACATTAATCCGATTTGTTTAAAAATATTAATCCAATTTTTTGTTTAATGGTACAAATCTGGGCACAACTGATAACAAAAACTTACAGCATCTTATCTCTTTAAGGAGCTAGCTAAATGCAGTGCCATTCATCACAGTGATAAGCAGTTCCTCAGGCACAAATACACAGATATTGCAGCCCATGTGTGATGTCGACCAGATACAGCTCTGTTTTCTGTCTGCTCTGCGTGGCGCTATCGACAAAGAGCTGTGAGCAAGGGCAAAGCAATACTCTTGGCAAATCCTTCACAAATGTTGGGGTTTGCTGTCCTATGAACTTCTCTGGAAAATTTTAAACAGAATCTAGGAGTCTGTTTTAGCGGGAGAGTAGACTGAAAAGACTTCAATCTTGTAATCAGCCTGGCATTTTGTTTGAGAATGGATTTCTTGCCTTTCAGTCTTTCAGGCTAAAGCTGATGCCTGGGCAAAAGCAGCCCTGAGGTTTGGTGTGTTGAGAAGAGCCCTGCAGAGCAGAGATCACCAGCAGCAGCCCAGGGGGGGTGTGGGGTGATGCAGTGTTTGTGCTGTGTCATGATCCTGCAACAAGACTTTGGTATCCTGTGCTGGATTCAGATTCTGTAACCACCTTGAGGTTACTACTATAAGGGTATGTTACCAGGGAAATGTGGAAATACTTAAAAATTCATAGTTGTAATCTTTTAAATGACAGTATTTTCTTTTTTTCTTGTACCCTTGAGTTTATCTAAGCATTCTTTTAATGGGGTTTATCAGCTCTGATATGTCATAACTTGTTCCTGTGATTAGCATGCAACACAAAGGTTCAAATATTCTATTTGCATCTCTAGTTCAAAATCCTTTATACTCTAGCTCCTGATCACAAAATGTAGTTGATAGCACATCTGTTTCATCTCTTGTCTACCAAAAGTAATTTGATTTAGAAATCCTCTGGAGTTGTGTATAGACAAGAAGCAGCTCAAAGGAAAGTTTCTTCTCAGCTTGGCATTTAGATATTTTTGTTTCAGTTTCTTGCAAAACTTGCACTTTAAATTTATGATTACTGAAGCAAAATAATGATATTTTTTTTCCTCTTGGTGTTCTGGAGAAATCTAACTAGGGAAGGCAAGGCACAGAGGGCATGAAGTTCATGTAGGAAAGCTGACTGAGGGACAGGCTTAAGTCATTCAAAGAGCCTGGGCTGAGTTCCTATTTATACCAAAGGTTTTTGGATTGTTCATTCGTCTCTGAGGCTGGGACGAAACCTGGCAGGGCAGTGGAACCTGGTGGGTGGGTAACCAAGTCCTACACAATATGGAGAATGCTCATGCCCCAAATACTACTTCAGGGGCTAGTTTCTGTAAGAATTAGGCAGAAGAGAAGGGCAGCAGAGCGAGCTTGTTTGTTTAGACACACAATGTTTGCCTTTATTTCTCTCTATCTTTTCTAAGGGCTGTGACGGCACTTCCTTCCTAGTTCATTTGTGTGGCTGCCTGAAAGGGATATGTCTAAATAGGGGTCAGAGCAACTTTTCTTGTTTGTTAAACAATATGGGAAGAAAACAGAGGCCATGAAGAATACCTCCCTCCCCTCTGTGCCCCAGGGAACATTCTTT
Source organism: Peucedramus taeniatus (assembly GCA_013400575.1). Classification (NCBI taxonomy): domain Eukaryota; kingdom Metazoa; phylum Chordata; class Aves; order Passeriformes; family Fringillidae; genus Peucedramus; species Peucedramus taeniatus. Next base: position 23,755 of record WBNO01024066.1, read on the forward strand.
ATAAAATTTGGCAGCAACTCTGTCATCACAAACCAGCAAACCACTACATGGAGGGGCTGGCTCTGAAAACTGTTTTAGTCATTTAACAGGGTAGGAAGAGGAGGCAAAGGAAAGAAGCTTTTAAAAAAAAATTATAAAGCCTCAGAGAAAATCTCTACATCAGTAAGACGGAATGTTTAAACAGTAAGAAGTTTGTGGTGGTTTTCAAGGAATTTAAAACAGAGTGTGATAAGCTTGACTTGTTACACGGTGAATGATAAAAAAAGAGCATAGTAAATATCATGTTATGTCCCAGATTGTGCTACTGATCAATTTAAACAAATGCTCTCTCTGATAGTGACCATTGCAATGCTGTTTGCACACCAGCACAAGAAACTTCCTGCAGGCTCCTGTGAAAAATACATTCAGAAATAAGTCCAAATGCCCAGTGCAGAAATTAAAAATAGCAGGAACTTTGGTACTTATATTTTTCTCAAAGCTCTGCAAAAAACTAATAGTGAATTCCAAATGTAGATTTTCAAATTATGAAATTCCAAATTATGAAAAGAATTACTTTTATAATAGAGTGGATGGTGCCAGAAAACAGCTTGTTTTGCCTTCCTTCCTCAGACCACTGGTGAGATTTTGAATCAATTTCTAGCAGTAAACTGGGGATGTGATTCTATGCAAGCCTAAAACTTTAGATACTCAAAGCTTCCCAGGGTCTGCTAATTGCTTAGGTTTTTGTCAAATACATGCCTAAAGTGTGTTAGTGTGGTAGCCATGCTTAAAACTCTGTCCTCCTCAGCAACAGAGCCTCTGAACTGTATCCCTGCTCTTGAGATGTCATTCATTCCCTCAGTGATCTTGCCAGTAGGATGCTTGGGACAGAGCTTCCCCTCCTTCCCCAGTCCCACTTGTCTGTAGAATTGAACCTAGTTCAGTCTCTACTCTGCCTGATCTTGTTTATAACTAACGTGACAAGGCCAGTGCTTTACTTTACCTAGAAATTTATGTGATAATTTTATACTTAATCATTTATTCTTATCTTAGGTTGAAAGAGTGGAGACAGCGAATGTGAATATAATTTCTTTTGGACTGTGGTTCAGGTGTTAACTAGAAAATCTTGACTTTTCTACTTGCTCAAGGTCATTCTTAAAAGGCCTCAAATGCAATTTAATGTGTTTTCAGAGGTCTCCAAAGCCAAGTAAGGGAGCTTGCAGACCAAGCACTGTGCAGTGTTAGTGCTGCTGTGGGTACCATTACAGTTCTGGAATTCATGAGCAGTTGTGACCCCATCTAATGTTTCTACTTTATTGAATACTTGCCCTGCATTATGAGGAGTATGTGTTTCTGTGCTCCACACCCCTGTACTTGGCACTGGTGAAGCTGCACCTCAAATCCTGTTTGCAGTTTTGGGCCTGTCACTGCAAGGAAGTCATTGAGGTGCTGGAGAGTATCCAGAGAAGGGCAGCAGAGCTGGTGAAGGGTCTGGAGCACAAGTCTTCCAAGGAGTGGTGAGGGAGCTGTGGTGGTGAACCTGGACAGAAGGAGGCTCAGAAGGGACCTTATTGCTCTCTGTAATTGCCTGAAAGGAGGCTGTAGTGAGGTGAGGGTCAGTCTTTTCTCCTAGGGAAAAAGTGACAGGACGAGAGGAAATAAATGCCCTTAAGTTGCCCCAGGGAGGGTTGGATTGGCTATTAGGAAAAATCTTTATGTGGAAAGGGTTGTCAAGCAGTGGAACAGCCTGGCCAGGGAAGTGGTGGAGTCACCATCCCCAGAGTTATTTAAAAATGTGTAGATGGAGCACTTGGAGCACACTGTTTAATGGAGGGTTTGGCAGTGCTGAATTAATGGTTGAACTCAACCATCTCAGAGGTCTTTTCCACCCAAATGGATTCTGTGCATACCTTGAATCGATGAGGAGCCTGGCACAGAGATGGGATGCCCTTAGGGGAAGAGAATTACCATCAGTTCTCACCGTGGAAGACATGAATCATCCTCATCTGCTTTTCCCCTCACTGGGAGGTAGCTGCTTCACTGTTGCTGAGGATTACAGGAGGCACCACCAGAGTTTTTCAGTTTCAGTAATTTTTATGTACTTCTCCCAGTCTTAGATAGTGGAGTAAAAGCACCTAAGTAGAGGGAGGGCAGGTGTCATTCTCCAGACACATTACCTTAATGAATCTCCCTCTCTTTTTAAGAAGGTCTAGAAGGCTTTCAAAGCTGCTTTTCATGTATCTTACAGCAGTTTTCATTGTTATCTGCTGAATGAAATTGTTTGTAGGCAGCAAGGTTTAACCATTTTCTTCCTCTTAACTGGGTACCAATTTTAATGTTCTAACTTTGTAGGCTATAGGTGAGGTGAGGTATCAGTGAGGTGTGATATGCAAATTCAGTTTGGATTATTGCTTGTATTATTGTATGATTAATTACTCATTTTATGCTTTGGAAAATTATGTCTACAAATTATGTAGGTGACAAAGGCTTTAATAGGTAGCAAAAAAGCCTATGTGTGTTCTTCAGACATTCTGTTGAGAGAGAGAAATGATAAGAGTACAGACTGCTAGAAAATATATGATTGAGTTATAACAAATATTTTAGTATCTTTGAATTCATTTTCATATGTTTAAATGGACTACTTAGAATACACTCTATTGTACAACTTTCCCCAGAGATTTGGGTGAAAAAGTAGCCTATTAAAAACTCACTAACCATACTGTCAGTGTTTCTATGAACTTGAATTATACCCTGGCTGAAGATGACATGTTGAACCAGTTCATAACAGTGCCTTAACTGAAACTCATTTTCTTTTAGTTGTGTTTGAAAAAAAGGCAAAGACTTACCAGATGACCTGCTTGTTTTGAATAGACCTGTCAGGTTGCTGTCACAAAGCATGCTGGAAGTGTTAGGCCAAAACTTCAGAAGAAACATTCCTCTATTACACACACCTTGCACACCATTTTAGTCTGGGCTGCTTTATGAATATAATCTGGCTTTATGAATATAAGCTGGTTTATTTTAAAAAATGGCAGTTCTCTCAAGTGGCACTCAAGTGTTTGAATTGATGCCACCCTTCCCTGAAATTCCCTTTTCATTTGCTAACCCTCTTCCTACATCTCTAATAAATGAAGGTATAAGCTCCCTCAAATCAGAGCCATCTTGGCTATTATCACCCTGTCTACCAGCTTGTAACATGCTTATGTCATCATATAATGGAAAAAGCTGTTTAATTTCCTTCCCTGGAAAGCACACATAACTGTACCAGTCCTTTTAACACTCTACCTTTTGAATATTTGATATTTTTGAATAGTAGTATTCTTTCATTCACTGAGAATTCTGTTCCTAAGGGGCTTTTCCATTTTTGGTGTTAAAAAGCCTTAAGAAATGTCTGTGTGGGTTAGGAGCAACTGTGATATTCAGACCCACCACATCACCCTTTTATTACCTGAGCTAATGAAGTGACTAATAGAACACTGGTACCTGGAAAAACATGCACAACACACTTGCTGTAGGTCTTTTTCTTCCTGTAGTGAGGAAAATCCCCTGAGCCTATGAAAGAATGGATTTGATTCTCTCTGTGCTGGGGAAATTGTGCTAATCAGTTATGGATCCTTCTGGATTTTGAGTAAAACTTAGGAAATCAAAGAGCTCTCCCAGTTGTGTGGTAACCTCCCCATGCTGATCTTCATGCTCTTGGCCCATGGTGGGAAGGCACAGTCTCTTCTAATTTAAGTGAAAGTCCACTTCAATAAAATCTAAGCAAATTGCACTCCACAACCTCAAATGTAATTCTTAGAGAAAGAACTATTATTAGTTAATAGTTGAGATATTTTATTTTTGACATCAGATATTTTCTTGCTCAGCAAGTCAGTGCTATCTGACAGTGCTTAAAGGTCAAAACTGTTAGCCTGTAAGTCCTGTAATCATGGCAAATAATGAAGACAGGACCTTTGTTATGTCATTGTGATGCTTTATGGAAGCTAGGAAGCAATGATCCCAGGCTTTGAGCATGCACAGTTTTAAATTACTTATGCTCTTGCTGCTTCTCAGGGAGAGATTGTCCCACAGTCTCAAAGACCTCTTGCTGTGTGGAAAACATCTTTTCCTTCCCTTATGCCTCACATTTTCCATTAATGAATTTTTATCCCATCTTGTACACCCACTCAGCTAGTTTGAACTCTTCTTCTGGGTTTTTATGACCTTCTGGTGCTAGTAGACATTTACTACATCCCTCTTGTCTAGTGGCCAGACTCTGTCTTGAATCTCTCTTTATAAATGTGCCCCTTCAGTGCCTTAATCTCTTTTGATGAAATTTTTTCTTCTTTGAATTCTTTCCTATACTTCACTCCATTTTACTGTCCCTGGATTCAGCTTGCAAGTTCATTTCTTGAAAGCAATCTGGACACCTCAGATAATACAGGAAAACACAGTAGGATGGTGCAGAGGAGAGGATAAATTTAGCAAGTCTCAAGAGCTTCGGAGAGCACTCAGTGCAAAAGGCACAGGGTGCAAGCATTGCATATTAGCATCAGATCTTCATTCATTTCTTATGATTGTTGAAATAATTGGTTTAGAATTTGATACTTTTCCTTGCAAGAGGTATAAAACATTTTGGGTTGGCAGATGAGAAATAGATGAAAGTAAATTTTCAGAGATGCAGTGAAGGGTTGTGTTGAGAAGTTGTGGTATAACAGAGATGAAGGAATTAGCATTTCTTAATGCATTGTTTGAAGAATATCATGTTTTCATTTCTTATGATTGTAGGGCACTGCTTCCAGCACTTAGCAGATTTGTGTATAACTGTTAATTTTCATTTACCTTGAGTGAAAATATCCACCTTTTATAATGTAGCCCAAGTCATGGATACTGTTTTCATATTAACTTTCTCCTGGCACAGCCTACTGTGGATACCAGGTCCTCCTCTTTTCAGGGTCTTGTACCAGACTGCAGAGGTACTGCTTTGCATCATTTCAGTCTCCCTTTCTCAGACTGTCCATGTGTGTTTGTGACATCTCTGGCCTTTAAGGTGAAGGCTACTTATTATTTACAGCTTCATAAATATTTAATTGTGGAGTGCATTACTTGAGGAATGACATTGAGACATGACTTTTTCTGTTTGAATTTGTCAGTAAGAAATACTTAAATTCAGCATTACTGAAGCACAGGGCAGACTGGACCTGTGTTACACCAGGGATGTGAGGTACAGTTATTCATAGCAGCACCTGGACAGAATGGAACAAGGGTCCAGCCTGCCCTTCCTCTGTGGCAAATACTGCTTAAAGCAGGAGAATGTCCCAAGAAGAGTCAGTGCTGCCCTGAGTGACAGCTGACAAAAAAAACACAGACATGGAAGATTGAATTCTGTTCTGCAACAACATGGACATCTGCAAATGAAGGTGCCAATTACACAAACATTCAGGAGGCTGAGACTACTTAGAAGATTCAAAATTAAATCTTATTGTAGAAATGCTTTAGAAAATGCAAATTTGAAAGTAAACTAAACACATTTTAAACAAAATGCAGTTAAGTTGAATGCAAAATGGTGAAGTTGCCAGAAGATTGTCATGAGTTAGTGTACTCAAAGATCCAAACAAAACCATCATTGCAGAACAAAAATTAGCTCTAACTCTGCTTGTTCCAAGGGCCAAAAACTGTGAACAAATCTGTTTGGTATTTTTTTTAATGTTCAGTTATTTAAGTATTGACTTGGGAAAAAAAAAAGGTTCTGTAACAGCCAAACTAATGACAGTCCTTTATCAGAAAGGTTCTCTAAAATTCTTTGGGGTGTGAGAACTAATACCATGGCAACAAGAGATTTGCTTTTGGCAGACTCTGAAGCAGCATCCCTCAGTGCTCCCTGGGGAAGTGGGAAGTGATAGGGATCAGAACTTTGGGATGCTCAGGCAGAGAAAGAATAGGATGTTGGTAACTGAAAGGCAGCAGGCCTTCTCACAGCTGCTGTATCAGACAAGCCTCACAAATCAAAACCCTCCTTCAGATGCCCAAATTATATTTCTGTTGGCTAAGACTTTAAAAACTTTGAAAAGTTGCTTGAATTAACAGCTGTCTTTGGCTTGGTTTTTCACCTTAGTCAGTTGTTTGTGTATCTTCCTGGCCTCCTCTTTGGCTTCATTTAACTGCTGTGTGTGCTTTAACTTTCTCCAATTACTTTTACACTTGCATTTTTTGAAGCAAACCTATGACTCCACAACTCATCATGCCCTCGTTCTCTTTTCAGAGAATAGGAAAGCAATGAATTATTTTCCAGCATTGCATACTGCTGCTTTCCACCCTCTTAAATTCAAGCATACTTTTCTACAAGACCCCAGCAAATGAGAGGTTTCTTCTCACTATTATAAAAGTATGAAGCAATTGACTAGGGAATGTTTCTGTCCAGCTATCTGTCATTGTAGTGTCCTGTCTTCCAAAAACTTTGAAGAAAGAAAGAAAACTTTGGTACCTGCCTTTAACAATACTATAAATATCAGCCTGGGAGAGGGAAGGGATGGCTCTGCCCTTGGATGCAGTAGGTAAAGAATCAGAAGTGAGAAAAAACACCTCCCCCTCTTGGTATGAGAGTAGAAGGAAGAATGCAAAATAAAATAAAACTCATTATGAATATCCAATTTTAAACATTTAATAGTGCACTTATTGAGTATATTCTGTACAGACATCTATAGCAAGTTAAACATTTTCCTTTCTCTCGCGTAGATCATACTCATGTAAAGCACATTTACAATAGAAAACATACTTGAGGTACAAAACCCAAAAAGAATATCTGAGGTATAAATACAGGTATATTTTAAATAATCTTTATCATGCTTAATCTATGTTTGACAGTACACTGTGGGCAAGTATACATGTTTACAATAGAATGGTATGTACAACATACAATTTTACAAATTCAAAAGTGTTTGATGTAGAAGAATATACAAGATTTTCCTACTCATGAGGAACATTGTTACAGGAAGTACTACATTATTTGCCATTTATAAAAAAAATCTTCATCAAAAAAGCTTAAAATAATACTGACAATGGTAAAAAAGTCTCAATCAAGATTCCATCTTGCAACTCATTCATACCCTAGCCACAAAATACATTTATCACTTAATACTGCACCTTGAAAGCAAATCTTTACCTTTACAGTAAAACCTACAGAAAGACATCTTTCCAGAGGACCTCAGGGCTTCCTACAGCTCATGTAAGTTGATTCTTAAGAAGGGGAGAATATCCCAAAGGGTTGAAAACAAAACTGAAGACAAAACTGCACCCTCCTTTTTGCCTCCAAATATGACCTTCCAAACTGCTCACATGCAGGTTCTGTTCATGTTAACATGCAGCTTTTAGGAAAACAGGCAAAGGGGGCTGAATAAGAGAAAGAGTTTGTGTGACTCTCCCTAGCCAAGTCACCCCAGCTGCTACTGCAGGAGTCCTGCCACCTCCTGGCACCACAACTCCAGTGTTGACTTTTTTCCTCTTGAGCCATTAGAATACAATAAAATATATAAAAACTCATTAAAACATCTATAGATAACACAGGTAGGAGTAAAAGTAATAGACATTTTTGTTTTTTAACAACTGATGTTATTGGGTCTCCTCACCATTGCAGATATTTCATTTCTAAGCTGCTATGTAGCTCGAAAGTGTATTTACTTAAATTTGCTATAGAATTATTCATCACTCCTAAAAGATCATCTGGATAAGGAGTGGACAGTAGCTGAAGCAAGCCTCTTGTAACATCTGCTTAGGGTTTTCAACAAGTTTAGAGCTGAGCAAAAGGCAGAACTAGCACATTCGAAGGATGGCTACTCCTGGTCCACAGGGGAGTCCCATTCTAGGTTGAACTGTATCCAGCATACTAAAATCCATTCTGGTTGCCTATCAGTGTACCAGACACATTTCAAATTCAACTTCTTTTATCCTTTCAACCATTAACACACTCATTCACACTTTAATCTCTGTGCAAACCTTTCTCTGCTTATCTCAGTGAGAACACATTGAAGAGTACCAACTATTCCAGTGGATACACCAGTCCCTCAATGCACTACAAATAAAATGACATGAGTATGTACATAAAGCTAAGTATTTCACATGGGAATGATGAGCCTTCACCATATTTCATAATATATTTTGCATATAAAGAAATTTGCTTCTCAGAAGCAATTCAAATCATCTAATAGTAATTTTTTTTTTTTTAGATTTTTATTTTTTGCACAGTTCTCCTATGTATTCCAGTCGAGGCCTACACTATAGACCTTACAGAGACAGGAAGCAGCTTTAAAGAGTATGGTATGGCCACAGTCCTATAGTAATGCTCACAGTCAAGTTCTCACGCTGCCATCCCTTCATGACACGACTTGCAGGTGGAACACAGGTCTGGTCTGCAGCGTGCAAGTCTCAGTTTTGGGTAATGTCTATGCTGCTGAGGTGGGGAGCCCATGGCTGTTCCTCTTCAGTAGTCACCTGGATTTTACTTCCTTGCTCTCAGGACTCTGCTGACTGAAAGAGTCTCGTATCTTAACAACTTCTGATGCGCACAAGTGTCCGAAAGACTTGGTGTACCAGTCTGGCATGTGGCCCCTGTTGCGTGGAGGAAAAAGGAATGATGAGGAAGGTACCAGTGACTTTGTATGCATTTTCTTAGTCACGATCAAATCTGTATCTAGCTGGTTAAATGCCTGACTGGGAAATCTCCTTAGTACTGCTTACTGTGCAGCTCAACCCTAGTAATATAGAGATTTGCTCAAAACCAAGTTTGCTGCAGCAAGGAAAAGCTATGGAAAGTTTTGTGACAACCTGGTCCTCTTTACTAGCTTAGTATTACAATTAACATGTCATTACATCCAATATGACTGTCAGAGGAAAGGGTGGGGTTGTATACCAATAGTGCTGGTGAAGCGCATACTGGGGGCTTCTAATGCAACAAACTACTGCTGCCAGATGTGTACTGAAGCCAACTTTCTGTGACATCTCAGAGACCTGTGTGCTTGCCTTTGGGAAGGATGTACTACTGGCCAAGCTAAAGTCTGTTGAACTGTCTAAGTTTTCCACTGACTGCACTGAAACTATACAAGAAAGGTTACCACTTCCAAAGGACAAAATGAAATTTCCTACCTTAAATCAATTCTGCACATGTAGGTAAGTTTCGATTTTCCTGACCCGCAGGGCTCAATCAGATACCTCGACAGGAGCACGTTGACTCTCACACCTGCCACAGGAGCCCGGTCATGGTCCACTGAGGTTGCAAGAAGAACACAGGCTCCTTTGGGGAAGTTTGTCCTCCACGTTCTAAGAAAAAAAGAAGAAAACCAAAAATCTTTTATTTGACACAGTAAGACAAACATCTAATAAGAATTCAAGTTAGGCACAAATAGATGTTTACCAATATAGCTGATATGACAAAGAAATAAGCAAGGTTGCCATTTGCATAGGATATAAATATCATTGCATATGAATGTCTTACCTTAAGACCACAAAGTCCCTGGCTGGGTGAGGTGCCATGCTGTTCTGGACATACTGGTATATATCTGTCTGGCTATCCAAAGGCTCAATTACTTTGGACTCTATAAGATCTTCATCCCAAAGATGCTGCTCTTTAAGTAAGCGATTTAAAACATCCTCTGGTGTAGCTGAGATTTCAATGGTAGTTTTCCATAATCGGAGTGGGGGACCTTCACACACCTGGGGAAAATTAGCAGAGTCCTTAATTTTCCTCTTCCCTTCTTTTTCAAGTTTATTTTTTAAGAATGTTATTGAAAAACTTCTCCATCTGCTAGTTCTGAGCTGTACAAGATGAGGGATAAGAAATTTCTTTCCAACTGTCTGCACAGTGACTCAGCTTGCTAAGGCTTTGTATGTTTGAGTGAAGGCATGTAAATTCAACACAGTGAACATTCCCGGGCTGGATAAACAGAAGAACAAAATCAGTGTATGTTGGCAAACTACTGCTGAAAGACGTGGTGCTTCTATATGGTGTGCAACTGCATCACAAGATTAAGATATTTTTCTAGTATCTATCTGCAAAGTAAAGATGTGTACTGAACCTTCTGTAATATCCTGTGTCACAGGTGAGCTAAACCCCAGAGCTGTGGTGTGAGTGGCAGGGTGCATACCTTCTTATATGCCAGCTCTGCTTGCTCTGATGTGGAGCAGCTGACCCAGCCTTTAAACTTCTCCTTCATCTCCTTGAGCAAGTCATCCACACAGTCCTGGAGGTAGCAGTGGTAGTCAGAGGGCTCAGTGTTGCTGCTGCTGCCCCGGAGCTCCTCCAGGCTGAGGGGACGCAGGTCCTGCTCCGTGTACGAGTTCCGACCCCTGCTCATTTCTTCCGGTATCTGAGGGGTAACAAGGGTGAAATCATCCTCTTGCAGCTCTCTCCCCCCATCACTCACTGCCTTACTCTAGCAGCTCAATAGCCACAGTGACATGTGTATGTCAGTTTTGTAAGTGATGGGATGTGTATGTGTCAGGTTAAGCACTCAATATAAAGAAATGCCAAAATTAAGTTTGTGACTTCTATTTAACTTAAATTAGTCTCTCATTTATGGGGTGCCTTATTTTATTCTGTGGAGTATCCCTCTCTACTACACAACTGTATTCATTCCCACAGCACAGTCTATCCTGCAAACTGAAGGAAGAAGGGAACATTGTCAACTGCAAGAAAAGACACAGGCATGTCTTCAGTTGAGGGCTCTGAAAAGATTTGATGACAGTGAGGAAAACCAGGACTCGACTTGTCTGGTTCTCCATCACAGGCCCTAGAGGGAGCATGCTTTAGTTTCTACAGATCCTTCAACCTATGCTTTGACAGTGTTACATTCCAGGATGCTTTTGTGGCCTGTCTTGCTAACTCTCGGGAATTTAAGTATAAAATGAGCACTGAAATTCCTGGAAATAGCTTCTTGCTTTGTAATTAGAGCTGAGGTTCACAGACTCTCATGGCTGCACAATAAAAATTTGAAAACATATTCTAAATGCAGCTTGGATGCAACAAAAATGTGCCAAACCCCACAAGTGCCTCCTGACTTGAGAGCACCAGTGCCAACAGAACAACTCTCTTCCCTTCTGGCACCACTTCTAATTCATGTATGCACAGAGATCAGGATGCAAAGGTTTTTAAAAAGTTATTTATCATGTGTTAAACTTCATTAAAATAAAGAGACATTCCTAGATTTTCATTATACAGCAGATCTAAGACATCTTAATCAATATTCCACCCATCAGTTATGTAAACAGGTGTTTTACCTGAAAGAGTTTCTTGCATTCAGCAATCATATGAGCTAGTCCTTGGGTTGCAGCCAAATTTTCATTCAGGTCCTTTTGATCGGGTTTGCCCAGGCTTGGTTTCCTTTGCATCACTCTTCAAGGGGAAAGAGCACAGACATACACAAATCCAGTTATTTCTTGCAGAGCAAGAGACATGTTTGGGAAGAAAACAGTAGGATTCCCACATCTGCTGGTGATTTAGAACAGGGCTGCCTGGTACCAAATATTGGTATTGCCAACTTCTCTTGCTACACTTTCTAAGCCTTTTCTTTAGAAACCCATCCCTCCACACACTTTTTTTTTTCCCTTCTTATGAACTTGTTTATATTTTAACAAATCTCCAGCAAAAGGAAAGATCCCATATCTGTTCTACAGCTGGTGCTCTCTGAGGTGATCAGAGCTGGCAGGATCAATCCCAGACTGTGCCTGTTGCACATCACTGCCAGCTGTGCTATGGGACAGCAGTAGTGAGCCCTGCTCCCAAAAACGTACCTTGGGGAAGAATTCTCTCTTTTGAGAGTGTTCAAGTGGAAGAGGGAAGGTGCTAAGCAGACAGCCAGGTTTGTTGGTGTCATCTGGTTTTCCTTCACTGCAGCTGTGACATCACTCAGGAAATAGAGAAGAATCTGGAGGACCTCCCTGTTCTCATCAGGTAAAAGCATAATGGCAGCCTTGATAGCCTGGAGACGCTGATCCTTTGGCACATCTGCATAATATTAGTAATTCTCTCATCAGCCCATTGATTTTCCACACACACAGCATGAATACATCCCAAAGCAAACTCCAGCTTCAAATATTTGACTCGAGTTTGAAGTGATTTCCTTCAGGATGCATACCATTTGTAGGAAACATGAAGGAATGTTTTTTAACCCACTAGTTTAACTACCCTCAGCTATTTCCTGCCTCACAAGAAATGCAAGCAAGAAGCTGTGCCTAGGCCAGAGTTAATTTTAGATTTAGCTTCAACAGCTACATGCTCCCGCAGATGCACTAAAAGGACAGAAGCCTGGATTCAGGCAGGGAATGAGCAAACATAGTCCAGCCAATTTAGAAGTTCTTTGGCTTGCAAAGAAATTTAAAACATGAATGCATTTTAGAACAGGTAAATTAATTAAATAAATTAGCTAGCAAACCTTTTCAACAGTGATGTCATAAAACATCCAGAAAGTGCTTTACCGAACAGAGAGGGTTACTTTATTGAGCAGATCATTCAAAGTCATGCGGTGGAAAAAGAAAGTCCACACTGTGAAGGCCCATACCATTAAACAGCTCCTTGGTTACGGACAACAAACAGCCATTGGAAAGATTTGATGTGTCTTTATATAAAGCTTTCTCCTCCAAACTTGAAAGGAATGAAAAATGAAATAACCCAGACCAGATCTGCTTCTTATAAAGGGATTTCCAATAAGCCACCTCTGAAGACAACATCAGAGTCTGAGTCCTGGAGCATTTATATCATCATTAGCAGCCTACCACCCTCACTGCATGTCTCATAATACACATGGTGCTACCCAGATACTTAATGGGTATTTGCTTTGGGCTTCGGCAACTTCGTAAGGCTAGCAGGTGAGTTTAGAAAGCAGTTTCAAGCAAAAATCCTCTGTTTTCCATGCTCTCCTTTCAATCAGCTCAAAGCGCATTTAAGCCACGTGCATTCCAGTGTGCAGCCTGATGCATAGCACCAAAGCAAAGGGAAATTTTTCCCTTTGCAGGGAAGCAAAATTTACAGCTGTTTTAAGGCTCTTTGCTTTACACAGAGATAATACTTCCCAACCAGCTCTGGGAATTCCTCAGACCTACCACCTGCAAAAGGAAAGGAACAGAAACTCTGTAATGCTCTGTCAAACTTTTTTGGCTCTAAACCCACAGAGCTGCTGTTTAACATGCATGGAAGTGGAGAGTCTGATTAATTTTCTCCATAAACCTGTTTCGGAATCCAAACACACACACATAAATGCTTGCATGGAAAAAATGGTCTGTACAATATTTTAAAACATCATCTCCACCTACAGAGCTCTGACGGAAATTCCTGTAACCTTTTTGTAATTATTTCTTTTCACAGGCATTGATAAACTCCATTTTTTATGTGATTTACTCTGAACACTTTATGGTACTTATCTGTAAAGCAGCTACAAGTCAGTAACAGAAAAGCTTACCACTTAGAGGCTGTTTTTAAACAGCTGAGGTGAAGGAAAGCAGGAAATGAACTATAAGAAAATTAAAATTTTTGGTAGCTTTGCCAAGCCCCTCAAAAGCCCCAAACTCTGTTCATATAGTGTTTGCTCTGCTCGTCTACTTAGCCACATTAGATGTGGCTTATTTTCAAACCATAATACCAAGTATGCTCAAAGAAGAGAAGAAAATTTAGAGCAGGTGATGAAGGATTTATATTTGTTCCTGAGCTAGAGAGAAAGGTGAAATTAAGAGAACTTGTTCTATAAATTGTTATAAAACTACAATACAAAAAATCCATTCCTTAGAGGCAGCCTGAACTGTAACAGTTAATAGAGAAAGGCAAAGACCAACATAAGAAACACGTGTAGTGCCCAGAGCAGCAGTGTTACACAGTTCCACCCTTGCTACAAAAATGACCATTTGTTATCTGCTGCAGAATCTCACTACTTACACTGGTATATCTGTAAGAAGGTCTCAGAGAGTTTGTTGGTCATGAGAGGCTCAGGGAGATCACGGAAGAATTGCTTTAACATGTCTGCTACATCATAGGCAGACTGGCCTTCATAGTTGACACTGTCTGTGGAACTCTCATTCATCTGACGCAAAGCCTGAATTCTTGATTTGACTCCAGATTTCCTAAACAGTCCAACCTAAATACACATATAAAAGTAAATACATTTATAATGAATCTAGAAAATCTGAAATGTAAGCATGCTCTTGAACTTCTTAAGTATGGGCTCTAATTTTGTGTAAAGCTTTCCATGCATTAATTATCTATTTTGTCCTGTTTTGAGTCTACTTTTTTTCAGTCTGACCCAGGGACAATAAAAAACTAATGGAAAGCTGGGCTTTGGGTGGAATAAGAGAATGACAAAACACACCTGATCCAGACAGTGGTTGCGGAGGTACCGCATGGCTTGCTGAATGCTCTGGGGAAGAGGCTGCCCCGTGCGCTGCACATTCACTTGCAGTGGTACTCCAAAGACATTTCGGTCTTTATAATCTGGCACCTTTATTCTTTTCATAAACTTTGGTACTGCCCTATTTAAGCAAAGGGAATGACACATTAAATTAAACCTCTGTTGGTTATTTATCTTCTGTATTTACAGTAATTTGGAAAGTAAGTGAATATAAGTGAAACACTTTTAGTAACATGAACAATAGTGACAGTATAAAATAGTTAATCCACTCAAGGCTGGAAAGGGTGAGAGAAAAGAAAACAAGAGTTTCTCTAAGAGAAAGGCTTGACATTTGGGGCAGTATGCTGCCTCTAAGTATTAATGTGGTGCTACTCCATCAATATTGGGAGGACGAAAGCTACAGGGTAAAACTGCAGGGGCCAGATTGAATTGCAAAAGAGTCAAAATAAATCTTGCGGTCAGTGACCCCTTATAACACTGCTTCTTTAGGTTTCAGAAAGATGGGCATGTGAACAATGGGCTTTTGTATGTCAACTACTTGTTCTGCAAAGTCCTCAAACTGGGTCCACCACCCACCAGTGTGCAGAACAGCAGGAAACTGATGTAATACATTTGAGTTTGTCAGCTAAAAACTTCAGCTCTATAAACAACCCCTTTGAGGGACCCCCCTCCTTGTCAGCCAGTGACTTTTGTTACCCCCACCTCCCACTCCAGTTTCATTGAGAGGCCTTTCCATCTGCTTATGACTCCAAGGAAAAAGTTGCTAAACACAAAGGAATGATTTACCCCTGTGTTCCCCAGAGTATTGGTTTTATAAAGGGGAAAAAAAACCACTGAAATGTGAAAATATTGAGGTCATTTTCCTAAACAGGGAGGAAAGCTAATGTCCAGTGTAACAACTAATAGGACACAGTAGCACTTAAAACAGGGAGATATTTAACATTTCAACATACAGTACAGCTACAGTGCATTGGATTTACAGCTGACTAATCTGTTACACAGTAAAAGAGAACTGATTTGTATTGCCATATAGTTAAGTTTAGGGCATTATTGATACATGTATGAATAATACTTGCTTTGTCAAAAAACATGGCAATGGAATGTGAAAAAACACATTGCGATCTCCACTGAGAATCTGAAGCATGCAGGGATAACTGGTCAATACTTATTTCTGTCTTTCAGAACAAACAACTTCTGTATTTAGAAAGACTGACATAATAACAGCCTTTGAACAGGAGGTACTTTGATGCCGAAGCTAAATACTCTCTATGACTCCTGGGGAAGGGAGGAGGCTGGCCTGTGGTAGGAACAAGAAAAATCTTATTTGTGTCCTTTGCATCCTGAAGGTTACACAAGCTGTACTGCAGATACAATAATAAAAGAGCTTTCTATTTCATTCTTCTGACAAAAAAATATTCCACTGGGTTACAAACACCTGGCCACAGCAGAAATTGCTGCCTACAAAAAATTCCATGGTTCTCCCAACATTTCTTCTTCTTTCCATCTCTTTTGCTCTCCATCTCTTTTGATTTATAGTGCCTTAAAAAGGGAAAACACAATTTTGGCTATTCCTACTAGATACTAGAATTAAGAGAAATTTACATTTTTTAATTATGTAAAGGAAATAATGCAAATATTTAAGAATAACTGAAGAAAAGCAAGCCTATTAAGAATGGTTGCAATTTGTGCCACTGCTTGCTAACTGCCTCAACAAACAAGTGCTTCTTCTTTTGCTGTAGATACTGAACATCTTCCTCTTCTGAAAGCTGGTCTGTACTTCATTGCTTTGATTCCCTCCATGTCCTCATAAACACATCTCTGAAGCCTAATAGGATTACGCTTACGTAAAGGGTTAGTGATTTTAGCCTGTCTTAGGAAACCACAAATCACTGTCAGCACAGGCTGGAGGAAGAAGTGCAAATATGGAAAAAGAGGGATTGGACGGATGCATTACATCTTTCCAAATGTTGCCTGGGACAAGCACAACTATCATGCTCGCATAGTCAGGCTCTCTATACACATCACTGTGTTCTTACCAGCTGAAACCATGCTTGTTGGAAGGTGTGTACTTCTCCAGGAGTGCAGTCAGCTTCAGGAGAGAGTACTTCTGCAGCAGGTTCATCTGTGCCACGGACTGGCAGTTGATCTGCAGCGACGCCGAGCTGAGGCTGGGCCGGTGGGAACTCTGGAAGCTGTGCCACCTTAGCTTGTGCCTGTGGAGAAGATGGGAGACAGAGAAAGGGCAGGTTACCGAAATGTCTCTGCAAGACACGTGCAGGAATTAATGCAAATGTACTGCTGAGATCCCTGCCTTTGGCAGCTGCCTTCTTCTGAGATTTCACAGGCATCAGCCAGCGGCGTCTCTGCCTCACCTGGTGTGATGCAGCATGGGCAGGTGCTTCACATGGGAATGTGCACTCTGAGCTGACCCACAGCTCAGTGTTAGCTACACAACCTTTCCCTAGCAGATATCCTCCAAGGGCTCCAATGCCCTTCTCCCAAAGTCCTTTCAGTATTAGGGCAGGGGGAATCAAAACACTCCATTAAGAAAAAATTGCATGAATTTCTAAGACATATCAAATAGGAACTCTGTGCTTCTAAAAGTCTCATTAAGTTTATACAAGCAGCTGTAGATGACTAAATGATTTGCATCACTTTTAAAGGAAAACTGGAAACAAAGCTAGAAAGAATTAAAATCCTTGCTCAACTCACACTACAAAATACAGTTATGGTAAAACTCCCAGCAGAATCTGGATGCCACTGGAACTCCCCCAGTCTCCACAGTGATCAAGAGAAAGCAATCAAGCCTCATTTTCCCTAAAGATTTAGTGCCCTAGCATGCTATTAGAAACAGTCTGCTACTGAAAAGTGCAACTTTTTGAAACAGCCTAAAAGTCAAGGCTTTTACTACACACTGACACAAACCAGAACATACTTACTCTTCGTTCTCCTAGCCAACTTAAAAAGTGATTAATCCTACTTGATGGCCCTCCCCTCCCATCCACCATTTCAGTTTCAAGAATTACTGTGCCCCAAAACTGAGTTCACATTGCTTTTTCAATGACAACTCAGGCTGAATATACAAACATACAGCTATGAATTGTAGGAATCACAAAGTCTTGCCCAAATATTTATCTTGCCCATAATGGTTTTGGGAAGCAATGGAACAACCCATGCATGCTTGAATGGCCACAGCTTCTACCGCACCTTAACTAAGTGTGGTGCAGCTACTATAGAGCTGCTTGGGCTGGAGGGGACATCCCCAGGCCACCCAAGTCCTAACGCTTGTGATCTCACCTGCTGGAACGTGTCAGTGATGCACCAACTCCAGAGTCTCTCCTGTCCTGGATCCCTGTGGGCTCTTCTGTTTCATTCAGCGAATTCCCTGTACTGTCGAAGTCACTTGGTGTTCTTCGATCATTATCTACATCAAGGTGAATCTGCTTTGGAGAGGAAGGACATGGGGAGATGGAGTCGAGTGCTGAGTCAGAATCCCCTTCATCTGAGAACTTCTCTGACCACTGGTTCACTATTCTCTGCATCCCCTTGACATGGTACAGGATGTCATCTAGTTCTGGGAATATGTCTTCATTTTCAAGGTCAGCCAGGTCGCTTGTACTGGAATACAGGATTGAACCTGGCACATTGTCATAAATACTCAGGCGGCTGCTCATTGAACTGGAGGAGTTGCGCCTTTTTCCCATGCCTAGCTCTTTGGAGCTGTCACCACTGTTCTCCCTCTGGAGGGTGAGGTGGCCGTGTCCATGGAAACTCCCTGTCCTCCAGTTCACAGAGGTGTTGCTTTCTGTAGGGGAGAAGTTGCCATTGGAGAGCGCTTTGGGAAAAGTGCCAGGCTTATGATCCTCAGGGATAAAAAACACAGTGTCTTCAGCAAAACTGCCCCGGTTCTTGAAGTTCTGCTCCATCACATCGCTGAACGTTGACTGATTGAAGGGGTCAAAGCCTTCCAGGTACATGCCCACCCTTTTATTGTAGGCACTGAGGCTGCGTGTTCGTGTGACAGGACTGGGCGTGCTGACAGCACTGCTCGTCTCAGACTGACTACTGCTGCTGCTGGTCTGGGTGGAATTGGAGACGCTCCTCTTTCGTACCATAGGGAAGTTGATGTGATTGCCATTGAGGGTGGAAATCTCCACGCAGTTAAGTTGTTTCAGTTTATCTTCATCCATGCCCTCCTGCAGGATTGGCCCGCTAATAATCAGGCCAAGCTTTGAAGGAGCTTTGCTCTTGCCATGGTGAGAACTCTTGATTTTAAGACTCTCCATTCTCTTGAGCAGGCTCTTTGTTTTGGACTTGGCATTTTTCTCGTTGGCTTTTGTGTTGAAGCTGAAGCTATTCAGTTCCCTGGGCGAGGGCAGGCTGCTAAATGAGTCATCGTTGGCTACAAAATTGCTCGATGAACAGACGCTCACTACCGAGTTTGTCCTGGTGGTAGACGCCTCGCTCTGCAGGGTTGGTTGGTGGCTGCTGGTGCTGCTGATGCTCAGAATAGAAGCCACCTCCTGGCGTTCGCTGAGGTCTGTGAGCACGCTCTCCCGGCTTGCTGCGTTTGTCAGGTGAGGAGGAGCTTCTGGGGATGGGATATTCAAGTCCGGCTTTGGAGGGAAGACATCGAACTCTTCAAGCCTCGACCACCTCTTGCTGTCCCTCTGAAAAGTCCATTTGCCACTTATTGCACAAGGTTCATCTTCATCTGAATCTTCACTCTGCAAAGAAGAACCATGAAAGTATTGCTTGCGAACTGCTCAAACAGCAAAGGTGGTTGCATTTAAATACAATGTCCACTAAACTGCTTTAAGCATGACCTCCTTGTTCTCACTGAATTTAAAGTGAAAACAGTCTTTTACTTCAGGGAGAGGAAGATTAGACCATAAAGCCTGTCACGGGAAAAGATAACATGGTACAGGCAATATATTTTAATTGTTTTTAAATGCAAAAAAAATGCCATTAATAAAAAGAAACAAACAACATAACCTACTTTAAATTGTTCTATTTTAAAAATCCAAATATCCATAGACTTAATTAATTGGTCACAGTGGATAGCCCTCACATCAATGGAAATTCCTGGCATGCATAACATTTTAAACTGGAGTCAGTCAGGGGTTGGGGTCCCTCTGGACTCTCTCCAAAGCTAGACTTTGTTGATAGTGGCTATATGTTTATACTCCTCTTCACAATTATGAGATGTTTCTCATACATCCTGAATTTTAGTGCCTTAATTCCTTACCCATTTGAGAACTCTGAACAGACTCCTCACTGTGACTAATGAGACAGCAAAAGAAGCTCCTGCACTGCTAGAAGTGTGATGGCTCCAGGCTCTTACCTGGTCCACTCTTCCTCCCACAGGCTAGCAGCTAACATTTTAAGAATGTTCTGTGAATTCTCTACTTCAGTCTAGCTTCAGGCAAACTTTAACACTCGTAGATAGTGAGCAGCAAGAGCTCACTGACAGTGCAGCACGTAAGTAAATTGTAAATAACATGTTTGATGTATGAGTAATGCTTAGAGTACAATTACACATACATCAATTACGCCTACAATCTTTTCATCTAAATACTGAAAGGGAATGATCCTGACATATTTGGTCTTCCAAATATATGGAAAGTTTCACATTGGAGGAATAAAACCAATGAAGATATTTTAATATGACACCATGAAACCACAAAATAATCTTTGGTGTTTAGACTAAGAAACACTAATTGCCACTCAGCTCCATGAATTTCACTTTATTTGTTTAACTAGCTTTAATTTAAAAACAAACACCTATGCATGCCCCAAACTGTAACTATTTGTGTGCCAAGACTACAAAAATTTATTATTTGAAAAACAAGTAAATTATTCATTTTTCAAGTAGTTTATGTATGCATACTTCAGGTCCTGATTATCTCCTACTTTTACTTTTTCTTTTTATAGGACATTTCATCAGCCCAGGAAAAGAAGTGAAATACTATATTTATTTCTTATGACCAGATACACACGAGACACAGAGCAAGCATCATCATCTTTGCCTCCCAACTACCGCAAACTACTTTTGTCCATGACATAGATGAAAACCCAAGAATTCTGGATTGCTTATTAAAGTTTTCAGCAGGAAAAAAGTAATCTGAAACTGCCAGTGGATAATAATGATGGTTTGGGGGTGAATGAGATTGATTGGAAGGAAAAAAGGAGCAGTAAACTAATTTTAATTTGCAAAGAAGTCAGTGGAAACATAAAGAAACATGTTTCTGTCAGCAAAATTCTTCCCTAGTGTTAAAAAGCTTCAAAAGCTAAGTATTGATTTTATTGACATCAATAACAATAGGGAATAGGCTCCAAGTCCATCTGCCAGAACATGGGTGGTGAATGAAATTCAGGAAGGACTGAAACAAAAGGTAACATCCAGACTCTGGAAGATCTGAGGTTAGGACTTGAAGTCAGGTCTGGTCTGATCTCCAATATCAACACTGATCATTCCACTGTTAACAAGGTTCAGGAAAAAGAATGAGAAATCTTCTGGTAGTCATAAATGGCAATCCAGCTGTCTACCCCTACTTTTAAGGAGTTCCTACATATGCTGCCTCAGAGTGTTATCTTTCGGAGCTTGGATGCTCTTTCTAACATACCTCAAACAGATAGGGAAAGAGGGGATTAATTCCTGGTAAACAACCTCAGAGCATTTGTATGCATTCTTGTTAGGGGTAGGGCAGCATTGTGTTGCTTTAACTCAGTCATCTTTATCTGCAGTTGTCATATCCCAGGGGATGGTATCAATTACTGATCCCTCCTAGGACACACACATAGTTTTAAGACAGCTATTGAGTGGTATCTTATTAGCAAGTTGGTACTACCTTTCTGAAATTACAGTAGATGCTCTCTTATTTCTCACCCTGCTTCACAGGAATCCTGAAGATTCAGGAAACGCTTTTAATTCCTGCTGAACTCCCTGGAAACATGTAAACTTTCTGAAAAGGTAGCTGTTGTATTCTGAAAATATATTGGAAAGGAACCAATGTGCCTAATCCTTTCCCTTGCAGGCCAAGCACAGTCTAACTGAACCTGTCTACATCATAATAAAATAATACAACTCTAACATGATAACAGAGAACCAAAACTAAAGATGACGTCCAAGACAGTGGTCTAACATAAGGTCAACTCACTGTGGCCATCAAGCCTACTCTATAAAATCCTGCCTGAGTGCAGGCAACAGGCATCAATACTAACAACATCACTGGCAGAGAAGTCCAGTGCCTTTCCCACTGGAGCAGCATCCCAGGGAAAAGTTTGCTAGACAACCTTTACCCACTGCCAAGCCATGCACTTTTCACTCAGTCAGAACACAAAAAGAAATGTAAGCAATTTTTTTACTTTTTTACTGTGTCCTTGCCAGATTCTACTCAGGTGTAATCCTAAACTGAAGTTAAACAATCTGCTAAAAGGTTTTTTTTTTCGGTTTTATTAACACATAATGCTGTAACAGAAGAATTAAATGAACTTACCCTTTTCCTGTGGGGACTAATTTCTAGCTTCATCACTGCACATTTGTTTAAAGTATTTAAGCGCCTGCAAAGAGCAAAGGAAACCATATTAAGAGAATACTCCAGTGTTTTGACATAGGCTATTCCAGTTCAAAGCTTTTGTGAAGGCTGTCCCCAAACTCCTCTGCATACAAATAGCCACAAGCAGAGTTTCAATTAGAGCCCTAATTTACTTAACTATTAACCCGTTACATTTGGCTGTACTCTAACTTCAGAGGGAGAGATGGATGACTATTTGTCACAATTACCTGAACCAAAGTAAAGAGAAGTTAATGGAAACTTGGACTAAATTGAGAAGTACATCACATCCTACAAATTGTAATCATTGCATTTGTTCTAAATAGCAGACATCTGAACCCTGAAACACTCAACCTTGACAGACTAAAAATAACAGAAAAGTCTTCCAGTTTGACACAGTAAACATGTGACTATATTAAAAAAAGCATGCTGCTTTAAAATTGTACTTTATAACTGAAACTTCCCAGATGAAAACTTATTTTCCACTTACTAGATGCCTATTTTGCTTTTGAACAATGATTATTTTCAATACAGTCCTGGGACAAGACCACTCATCAGCTTAAAAAAAAAACTCAACCAGAACACAGACCAAATTTCTGATTCCTAAACTCAAAGTTTCTTTCATATATAAAAATATTTTTCTGAAGGACTAAAATTTAAACAAAAATAAATTGCTGCAGCAGCAATAGCTAACCAGCCTCTTTGTAAAATGTGACAGCAGTCTGGATACATATCTTGAAGTACGGTATGAATACATATGAGCATTCCTCTATTCCTCAGCGAGCTGATCTGGTCATATGGTAGGTATCCCTAAAACAACCAAAAAATTATCTTTCTTCTCCTCTCTTGCCCAGTCACTCAATGTGCAGGACTGAGCATAAGCAACCTAAAGCATAGCAAAAGTCAGTGCTATTAGTGACACAGCTCCAAGACAGGTTAGGCTCAGTGCAGCCTGCCATGGTCTCCTGCCCTTCTCCATGTCCTTGCGTCCCCAGCAACTGTTCCAAGGACATGGTTCAACTAAAATCTGTACTGGTAAAGTGTGGTTAGAGAACTGCCAGTGCTATGGCAAGGCAAAAGGAAGAAAAAGGCTGGGCACAATGCAGAAGGCAGAAAAACTAAAGCAGCAGCTTCATGGAAGTGATAGTTCAGTCCTGTGTCAATACTTCTGCTCATGAGGCTGTACTGTGGGTTGCATGAGGAGACTAACTGAGCTGAAAACCAATCTTTCAATATTTCTTGGAGTTTAATTTCCCCTGGGTCAGTACCCTGAGCTGCATGAAAAGCAGTGTGTGCAGGGACAAGGGACAGGAGTAGGCTTGCTCCTTTCATTAAACTGGACCACAGCCCAAATTCAACAGAAGTAAAGCTGAGCTTTAAAAAGCCTAATTAATTCCAAAGGAAGTTATGTAATTTTCACATACAAATTCATTTGAGTGAAGTGCAAAGAAGAGCCTGTATCTGCAGTTTTGAAAAACTTAAAAAGAAAAGAAATGCTGACACGCCCTATTGCTTCAAATGAATTTTCTCAAATTCATGAAACCTGTATTTGGATGTAGAAAATGTGTGCACAGGGAGAATTACTAGTTTCTTCTCTTTTCCTTTGCCTTTTATGCACAGGATTGGCTGCAGATGGTATTTACACAGGGCTTGATCCTGAAGCCATCAAAGAAAATGGGAAAGCTGCTACTGATGCTTTTGCTGCAGGTCACGAAGCAAAAAAGAAAAGGCAGTTTGATCTATAATTAGACCCAGCCACAACACAGCAGAGAAGAAGAGAAACGGGAAGAATTGCCATGGGTCAAATAGCAGGGCAGTGGCAGGTTAGAAAAGTTATCCAGATCTCTCTTTTTTATCCAGATTTCATCTTTGCTCTGAATTTGGAAGGCAAAAGGCTCAGTCCTGCAGGCTGCAGCTGGTGGGTACATGCACAAGTCCAGTGATTTCAGAGGAAATGTATTTATGGTGCGGGTGAAGGGTGAATGTCCCATCTACATGCTAGACACAAAACTGTTTGCGTTTTTTTCAAGAGGCCACACAAGCATCAGAAAGCTGCCTCCCTCTCTGCTATAAACACATTCTCCTCTCAAAGTCCTGGACCTCAAGACCAGGAAATATTAAACTGGTTTCAGTTCTATATTGTGTAATAATTTACAAATTTCACAGTGTTGCAACCTTTGACTTATGCAGACAGAAGTTACCACTGAATCCCTGGATCAGGCTTTATCTAGCTCCAGCCTGTCTGACCACTAATAAAGACAATCTCTGATCTCACAAAGATTACATCCCCAGACTTCTCTTCTACTCAGCTAAAACCCCTGAAATAGGTGGAAAAGGATAGAGCAAAGGACCTTTATTTTCACAGAGGGTATTTAAAAAAAAAAAAAATCTCCTGGCACACACCTCACAAAAATTAGTACAAAGGCAAGATAAGGTAACCCCCAATGAGTGAGGTTAAATTCAATAGCAGTGAGGCAAATAAAGTCTCTGTTACATATTTACATATTTGACATGAATGCATCTCAAAAGCAGTTTCCCTTTAAAAATTCAAATGCTCTGCAGCAATCACATGAAGTCTGCAACTTCCATTACATACATCACACATCCTGCTTCAACTTCTGCTCAAATTCAGGAGTGCCATGATCCTTGAACTACACACCACTGAAAATACAGTACAATATACAAAATTGCCTTCCAAACACATTAGTGTGTCTTAAATCTAAGCTTACAGTTTGGTTTGTTGGGATGAGATTTACCTATACAACTGTCATTAACCTTCACATATGCTTCACAATGCTTTTTAAGGCTAGAAGCACATATTAGTTTTCTACAGATCTTCTCAAATTGATGCTAGTTAATAAACCACAATTTTCTCTTCTGGGTCTGGACCTTCTCCTTTGTTAACTCCACTCCCAGGTATAAGTTCACTTATCATTTCCTTACTGACAGTCAGCAGACCTGCCTCATTCTTTAGGTCCGTATTAGTCTGCCCAAACCTGTCTCAGTGACACCTTCCTGAAGAGCAGATGGGAGACAGAGGGATGGGGCAGGGTTGCTGCAGACAGCAGTTACAGCCACTTTCACCACCTGGCTGTCTCAGTCTCAATTCCAACTATGCCTCCTACCCTGGCCACTCTCTAGATGACTGTCTGGATGACAAGATAATATTCTTTCCCATCTCTTAGAGAAATGTCTTTGAGTCAGCCCTTTCTATACATCCTCACATCCAGATGTTATCTTACTCCCATGGAGCAGTCTATCTCCAAGACATCACTCTTCCTCCCTCTCCACGGACTCCTCCCTCAGTCCTCATTCTCTTTCACCCTGGCTTTGCAAACCCCTTCCTCCTGAGGGTGACCAAGGCAGCAGGACCTGCCTCTCCTTCCTAGACCCCAAGTCAGTCCATATCAGCCCTGAGTGGCCATTGCACAGCCTGAATCTGCTGCACCCAAAGCATGAGGCACTGGAGCTTCTCTCAGAAAAAAACAAATGATGCATTTTTATTAGACTTCTCAGAAATGGCCAAACTAGTTTAGCCTGAACTTCTTTTAAGAGAGGCAGCCTGAACAAGACACTCACTACGAAAAACTGTAGTGTGAACAGTTTACTTCTAAATTAAAATGTGGGTTTTTGATGTGAAGTCTTTTATAAACTAGGTATTAGTCAGTTCTATGTTGGGTATAACACCAGGTAATTAATTATGTTCTCATAACCAGAAGTTCTCACACCATGCACCCAAATAAAGTAGTAGCAATGCAGAATACTGGATTCATGCATTTTAAATTACGATTTTGAATTTGAGGATCTGTGTCTTCTAGCTTTAAAGTTTAAAGCATTTTCTTGATGGACTTAAATTCATAATTCCGCTTATAGAGCAAAGTCCAGCTCCATTATACCTGTAACTAACTGTCATACAAGGGCATGCTTGTCTCAGTGGACAGCCTCTACTTTGGCTCCTGGGGTTTGTCTGCATGTTCTTCTGCAAAGGAGATCAGCTCTCCACAGACCAAATGATACAAAGAATGAATAGATTACAACCAATTTCTTGGATGAGAAGTCCTGATGATAAAAGATTTAAGAAACCTCTTGCATATATAGTGAAACAGATTCCTAGCCATACATAAGGAGCTTTAAAAGGATTTCCATCATGGCTTGCTATGTATTTTGTACTTAGCAACAACCTCTAGGATAAGCATGTTTCACTACTTAGTTTCATCAGCACATGAAGCATCCAGTTATCCACTGGAGATAAATTCCCAGTCATTAATCTACATAAAATTTTATGAAACCAAGGCCAGCACTGGTTTGCAGAGTCGCTAAAGAAAGCATCCAAGAAAATTAGAATATGGTCATCACTCTATTTTAACCCTATGTTTCATGGTAAGATCACTAAATGACATTTCTTAACCATCTCTTACTGAGTGCCATATGCTATCTCTGTAGTTCAAGTCTCAACCCACTTTTCACTTGAAAATTTTCCTTAAAAAACATAATGTGGTGGGTTAAAGTTAACTTAATTTTCCTGCTTACATTAATAAGATTATTAAATAATAATTAACAATACTGTTCAGATGTAAACTATAATTTAAAATGCTTCAAACTTACAAAAGAAATCCCTGTCACTGTGATTTCTACAGTCTTTTTAAAACATTTCTTTCACACACAATGATCAGAACAATGTAATTAGAACTTCTGGGAAACACTGGCTGTTACACAGAAAAGCAGATTCTCAGCACAGACCTCCTACTATTTTGTCACCATCCACTGTGTAAAATGTTCAGTTAACTCTGTGCTGAAAGTGCAAATAACTCCCTAAGTATTCTGATTTTCAGTCAAGAAACAGCGATAGACTTACAGTTGTGAAACTGCTCAAAGCCTTTACTGAGTAAACCCCTTTACTGTTTACACACTGACTGTGGCATGAGTCAAAATAAACTCAGACTGCAGGCAGAAAGGCAGCATTCCAAACTATGTGCTTCCCCACAGTTTTTAATGAGCTTTGCAAAATTAAACACGGAGGTGTGGAAAAAAAATTGAAAGGTGGAAATGTTGTGATAATGTACTGCTTTTGGATAACACACACGGTAAAAGGCCAAATTCAGACATCTGAGATGGTTAACTGAATTACTTCAATTTTATTTTGAGGTGGGATCTGAAAGATTCTGGAGATACTTCAGCGTCAGTTTAAAAGTTATTTTGTAAAAGATAACTCTGATGTATAAGCCACAGGCTTCAGAACGATACAGTCCAACCTTTAAAATCTTTGTCTCACAGAGATATGGAGCGCACGTTGCTATTTTCATCAGTGAGAAACAATCCACTACGTTTTTTCCCCTGTGTAATTAATTAAGCCCAGGTTAAAAAGTATTCTTGGAGGAGGGCATCAAAAGCAAAATATGCTGGCCTGACTGTATTTTGTTTTCCTGGCGAGGGAAGACCATGCTTCTGGGAATCAGCATTTATTTACATTGCTGTGCTTTCTGTTCAATGACTTCACAAGTTCCAGAGCACACAAATAAGTAGACCAACGCATCATATTTAAATACTGATGGAATAGGTGTTCCACATTTGAGTAAGGCACATCTTGCATGAATTTAACATTGATGAGATTTTTCCCCTCCTAATGACTGGACAACAAATCTGTTTTCTCAGTTTTAAAATCCTGTAAATATTTCCAAAGAACTTTAAATTCCAGTCCCTCTCTTTCCCTTCCAAGTATGGCAGTGATGGCATGAGAACACTATAAACTTAAAGCTGTTCTTAAAAGGGTTTTGTAATTCATTAGAATTACTGACATTTAGAGTTGCACACAAAGTGCATTCAGTATCCAAAAGCATTCATTTTGCAGGCAGTTTGGAAAGCTGCCATACTGAGGGACAGAGCCATAAAACTGCACTTATTTCTAGGTAAGAGGAGATATGAGAAGTTAAAGCTTTTTTTCTTTTGCCATTTAAGATTGTGGACTCGCACTAGAGGAGGTAACTGATGGATGGATTAATGTTAGATGATGTCAGATGGGGCCACTGTGATTGCTTTTATGACCAAACTGGTAATGCTGAGGCTGTAGTTCTGTAAAAAACACCCTGCCACACGCCAGAAAGTCTTGCTCCCTCTTTTTCTCTACCTATCTGTCTCCTCCTTCTGCAGCTGGCTGTGGGGTCCTGCCCAATTCTTCACACCTATTGTGAACTTCATCATGATTTTTCACTGATTTAATTTACTAACCCAGAAAAGGACTATCAAGACCCTTCCTGTGGGGTGAGCCACTTGAACTGGGTTGTGGAAGGAGCCCATAAACAACAAAGATGAGTTAATGTGAACGTGTGGTTAAGGGCAGACCTGTCTTTGGAGTAGTGATAAACTAATAGATTCCTTTACATTATCCCTTTTGGCCATACCCACATTACACAGGGCAATGCACTGAGGCCAGCATGAGGGTTTGTATACAGAGCACTTTGTTTATACACACAGCATTTTGTTTGTATACACAGCTGTCCACCAAGGTAAGAAAGGAGAGTGATGGAGTGCACCAGCATTGCTTTGCTGCCTCCAAAACCCAATTCCTGTGTGGGAATTGGTACTGCAGTTGTATGTGCTGATGGCTGTAGCCAGCACAGTTCTGCTTTCACATGCCTAACTTGGTAATTAGGAAAGAAAGCAAACAAAGAGGAATAATAGAAGAAAAATATGCCTATGAAATCCCTTTCACAAAGATTTTTGCCATCTCCTCCCAACTTTCTTTTAAATAAGATCCCCAAACATTACTTAACCCAATAAAGTATTTTAATGAAAACCACATACTTTTGTGTGCTTTTTTTGTTGTACTTTTTCCAGGTACTTTCTATAACATAGGAAGAGTTTTGTTTTAAAAGGCAGTGTGATTTTTATTCACCTACCTGCATAACGCCTCAATAGCATCTCTGTCCAGAAAGTCATGCTCTCGCTTGACTAGAGCAATGTCAATTGGAAAAAGGAGATCTGCAGGAAAAGAAACAGATGGAATCAAAGTGATGCTTACTCCCAGTGATGCATTATTTCAAACAATCAGCTGCCTGCAGAAGAGCTCATCAAGATGCCGGTGATTGGTACTTAGGTAAACACATGCTATCACCTCAAATGCCAGAGGTGCTTCCCTTTCATCTACAAATTTTTGACATGCAGCCTTGATAACTGAAAGTTCATGCACAGAATAGAGGAAAAATGATTAAAGCAGAGATGAAAAAATGGGAGATGGAAAAAGGCAAATGCAAGCTTCCCTATCAGACATCAGAAGTGTAAACTAATTCAGGCTAGATTTAAAATAAATATGCAATCTTCATCAAAATACTAATATCTCACATTAAAGAAAAAAGGCCAGTGAATGCCAAAACTCTGTGAAAGTATGAAAAAAAAAAAAGCCTTGAATCTCCTTAGCTGTTAATCAAGCTATTTAAGTTTGACACTGTTTCATTAATGAGATATGGCTTGAAATGCAAGCAAGTCAAGCTGCATGGAGACCATACTGCCTCCTTTCCTTAGGAGATTATTTAGGTAAACAACTGGGAGAGTGAGGGGGAGGAAGCAATGTTGGCAGAGAGCTGAACATTTACTACAGCTCTGAAGCAGCAAACACACATATATTATTTACTGTACTCCACAGATTCCTGACTGTCATACAGGTCCTGATCTGGCATTCCTTGAACAGCTAAAACTCCCACCCAAAGCTGTTGGTTCTTCAGGGCACACAGAAATACAAGGTCAATCTATGAGCAGACTGCTGCAGTTGCACAGAATTTTCCTGATCCAAGTAATTGTCTGAACATTTTTTAATTTCTACAGACTAGGAAGAAGGAGCTGAAATGAGGAAAAGAATTAAGACTGATATTAATTTTTAGAAAGGTATTTTCCATACTAACAGAAAATGAACTCTACGAATTTTATGAAATCCATTCATTTTCTGTAACGACAGAAATGAATTCTATGTCCTCATTTTCATAGCATCATAGAATGGTTTGGGTTGGAAGGACCTTAAAGTTCA
The DNA here is from genome assembly GCA_013400575.1 of Peucedramus taeniatus. Classification (NCBI taxonomy): domain Eukaryota; kingdom Metazoa; phylum Chordata; class Aves; order Passeriformes; family Fringillidae; genus Peucedramus; species Peucedramus taeniatus. Next base: position 53,670 of record WBNO01024066.1, read on the forward strand.
TCTAGTTCCAAGCCCCCTGCTAAGGACAGGGACACCTTCCACTAGACCAGGTTTCTCTAAGACCCATCCAACCTTGCCTTGAACACTTTCAGGGACAGGGTATCCACAGCTTCTACAACTGCCTCAGGAATAGAAATTATGACATATTCCATGAAATGCTAGAAATTCTGTATTTTCTACGGAAACTGTGGTTTTAGCAAAGCTAATGGCAAAGGCTCACTGATTAATCTCCCATATTAAATGTACACTGTGTGGGAACACTCCATTTAGGTGACTTCTCAGAACTCTTATACTATACCAAACTGATTCATAGGTCTTCCCTTCACTGCTTTAAGTAGAAAGTGCAAGTAAAGAGGGTGAGCACATTCAACCCTTATTTTCCAGCAGTGCTGATGTAAGTTTTTCCACTGGGAAAGTTGTATTAAGATACGACATATTAAGATTAAGAATGTCCACAAGAGAACGTGTGAGAACTTAAGCAAGAGAGGTGACTTGAAAGAAGCTGATAGTCTGCATAAGACCCTTTTTTTTAATGCTTAATCTATGCTATTGCTGGCTTTGTTGTTGCTGCTGCCAGGGGGGCTTGCAAAGGACAATGGTATATTGTTTTTCAGTAAGGACAGCTGTCCTTTCAATGGGTATGACCGGCCTTGCTCTCACTGCTTCTCTCTCACCTCTGTGGTCCTTTTGATGTTAGGCAGGACATGCTGTTACAATAGAAACTTCATATAAGTTTAGAATCTCTAGGTAGGGCAATGGTCCTACACAAGTAGGATATGTTTTCTGAATGCAAGTAATTTATTAGGGGATTTATGTCTCAGCATTATAAGAAACCCACAAGCCCACATATTCAGCTGAGCGTTTTGTCTCAGTTGTAACAAAGACTGGAAGTACAGTTCCAGCTCCATATCCCAAGAAAATCTGAGCATCTCCATTAGCACCAAAAAAAAGAAGGAAAGAAAAAAAAAAGAAATTTAATTACTGAACAGGCAAAGAAAAGTTTTGCCAAGTGCAGCTTTTGAAAGTGCTATTATCATCTCATATTGCAAATGCAGCTGCGAATCAAAGCTAAACAAGATCATTTTTCAAGAAGGTCAGCTCAGCATTTGCTGTAATTTTCAGCAGTTATTCACTGTAATAATGAACTTTCTATGCTCATTCTTAAAAGCAGCAGCTGGAGCTCCTGCGTAAAAATGAAGAGGCAGTTAAGAGTGCATAAAAATTTCACTGCAATGAAAGTAATTTTAAGTGGTGTGGGGGCAAATTCTGAACCATAATATAGATATATAAAAAGCATGTCACACTTTAAAACAAACTTCTATGTGCTACTTGGCATCAGATTGTAAGAACTGTATACCAAACCTGCGGGTTTCTAGTAGTTTGGAGAGGCAATGAAGAAAACAGTTCTAACTGAGCAAAGCCTTGTAAAAGCAGACACACAAAGTCAAGTCATCCCAGAGAAGATAAGTGACTGCAGGAGGCAGCCACTCCTCTGAGGAGCATCTGCACAACAACAGCTTGTATGTTCTTTTTCCCTTCATTGTAAGCCTACATCGTATGTTCTTTTTCCCTTCATTGTAAGCCTACATCTAACTCCAGCCCAAACCATTCTGAATAAACACACAGGACTTGGGAATCATGAGGCATACAGACATACCCCTGCATGTGCAGAATTTCCCACTCCTGTTCCATTAGGAGACCTAGCCAGTGGAGCTCTACACAGCTTTTGTATTTCTTCAAGATGGGGCTTGTAGCAGTGGCTGACTATGTTCCTTTCTGTTTTAACCAGAGGGAATGGACCACAGTACTAACCTTTACATTTGTTCTATGATGATGTTTGGAAGATTCAGACTAAAACAGACACCTGAAACAAATTCAAAACTCCTGTGTGCTTCAGAATCTCATTGGGTTTGGTACATCTATGTGTGTGGTGGGTAGCAGAGAGCAGCCCAGTCCCTGAAAATCATCTCATGTACTGGAACTTCAGTGGTGCCCCCGAATCTCATTTATTGGTGAATATTACATCTTACTGTTCAAAAGGTGCTGGAGGATGATTGAGTTCAGGTGCCTACCTTCATAAAGCTGCGCATACTGTGGGAACCCAGCAGCCCGCAGCCAGTCACAAGCTTCCTTGGCCTCGATTTCTGAAAGAGGACAGAAACAAATCACCCTCTGATTAGTGATCTGCAGAGAAAAAACTTCCTCTCACCACTTCTACCATCCCCACTGCAAAATAAACACAAAGGTTTCCAGAAACTTTGAACTGAGACCCGTTTGCTTATCCCAGTTTGCTTTTCTTCTCACTGTCAAACATATCTTAGATTCTGGAGAGTCACTAATGCCCAGCTGCTATTTATCAACAGCTCATCATTTCAATAGTAAGAGAAACAGGCACTAATGAAAACTGCAGCAGTTCTGGATTATCCTGTACAGTATTTGTTAACACTAGAAAAAACAATCTGCAATCAACATGAGCAGTGCTTGTTCAGCAAATCTGATGGTCCTCTTGGCACAAGTATTTTGTCTTGACAGAAATTCCTTGCAGAGCTCACATTACTGTGCACTTTAACACCTTGTAGGTAGTACTGACAGACTCAAGTCCAAGAACAACTGACACACTGTACTGCAGCTCACTCAAGCACATATTTACTACCCAACAAGAACCTAGTTTCATTGGAAGTCTATGAGGTATTTATGAGTTACTTGGTGTATTACAGGAAGGTTTCCCTCACATTGCCCCAAACAGCATACCACAGAATGAAATTATTCACACACATATATGTTACACAGAAAGAAAGTATTAGTCTGTGAATAGATCACATATAAATTCATCTGTAAATTAATACAATAGAGGTAAAGAATATGTTATCCTATTCGCTCAAACTAGGAAAATATAAAAGGTACTTAGGGTATTCTCCAAGTGAAGAAATGGATTGGGCTAATTATGTTCTCCAAAAATTCCATAAAGTGCTACTGGGAATTTAGCTCCCGGCTTAGAACTAATCAAACAAACAATGAGAAATCAGAAACTATTAAAGTTTGTCTGGCTTTCATTTTATTCATTGTTCCTGATGGACCAGAAAACAAAAGCTTCATTATGCACAACTCAGTACACAATTTTGCCACCTACTTGGAGAGGATACTATGGCTACCTGCTGCAGAAACCATGCACAAAGGGGCCCGCTCAGAATTGCTCCAAATACAGGTTGCTGCATACAGGGCATTGAAAAGCCAAACACAAAATGTAAGTAAAATATCACAAAATTTCTTCATGCTATGAAATATTCCCAGTGAGATATAGGTACACAAAATTGGATGAAATGGCAGGCACATTTTAGGGTCTCCAAAATGATGGCAACCCCACTCTCATTTTCCAAATTGCTATAATAGTGTTAAAATATTTGTGCTTTGCCAGACTACTTTGCTAAGAAACATATCCACACCAAGTCGTTAAGGTGAGCCAAAACACAACATTACAGATAAATAAACATCTAAAAATCCACTCCTGTTGAAGTCAGGACAAGCAGGCATTTGTGCAACTTGTGTTTGCTTCACCTTTGGATTATGGGACCACATGAGAACAAGCACGTACAGACATATTGACTTAGCTACTGATTAAGAAAAGCCATTCTTCAATTCCAATTGCAAACTATTACAAAGTTTTGCTTAAAGTAGTATTTCAATTTCAGTATGCTAAGGAAATATGTGTGAAATTTAATAAAGAGGAAAAATATAAAATATATTTGAAACCAGTATGGATAAAGCAAGATGACAGATTAATACTTCAGAAGCAATTAAAGTAGCAAAGCAAAAAATCCGCAACTAATTTTTAAGAGTACTTAAAATAAAATGCAGTATCATACAAGTCACATTCTGCAGAAGTGCTTGGATTGAATGAGAATTTTGCTTGACTTAAAACCAGGGGAAAAAAGTATCCTAGATAACAAGCATTCAGCAAAAAATGTAGGGAGATGCTTGCAGTGCAATTGAAAAAAATGTCAGATTCCTTACTACTACAGGCACTCTTCAATGTGTTTAAATATTTATTCACAGGTCCTTTACTGAGCGCCCCAGGTGTATGACCTGTAAATTATTTCTAGAGCTAGAAAATGGTGAATATGCATTCACTGGACTTTTTTCATCATTCTCTACAGTGGCTTTGTGTATTTTTTCTGCAAATGTATATGCCAGTTATGTCAAAGTCACATTTTATGGGCACCCAGCTGTCACGTGCCTTTGGGATTTTCAGAGCATATTTGCTTTCAAAATACCTTTGTGAATCCCCCAAGATGTTTAGGCAATGAAACACCTGAGTTTTTCCTATCTGTCCACAAGAACTGCAGAGAACAATAAAACACAAGTGCACCTGTCCATCAATTAGTCTATGTAAATGCCTAGGGTTGCGTACAAGACAGAGCTAAGTGTTAAAAAGCCACATTTGCCCCATTTTCATAGGGCAAGTTGCAAGTCCTAGAAGGGCAAAGGGTTGCAAGTCCTGTTGCAAGCCCTTGAAAAGGGGAAGGGTTTGGAGTACTATCCTGAACAAGGGGCCAGGGAGTGCCCTGAGGCCAGGCTCTCTCCATCTCATCTCCACCCACACAAAGCATGGTTAAGAGAGGGACATGATGGGTGCTGGTGACAGAGTGGAGATGGGACCTAAAAGAGCAGCTCCTTTTGTTCAACTCAGGTTGGCCAAACTCAGGATTCCTCCTAGACTGTACTCCTTCGTGGTGTGACCAGACAAAGAGAAAGGTAATTTTTAAACCCAGCTTTCCTAACTCAACCTTGTTGGCTACTGATGAGCCAGAGTATGAACAAAACTGTGTATGTGTGTGAAATTCAGGCAGATCAAAATATAGTCAGAGGGAGAATCCAGCCCAAGGTACACTGAATAAGCTGCACAGAAAGCTGAGTACACTGAACATATAAGAGATACAAATTTAAACAGCTGAGAGCTTGTCCAAGTAAAAAGTTCACTACCACAGCTTAACTGGAATCTGTGTTTGAGAATAATACACACTGGTTAAACCTGAGGTTCTGACCAAATCATTTAAACTACCCTAGAGGAAGAAGCTCATTCCCACAGTTTCCAAATTCCAGCTTCCAGCTCCGCAGAATTAGCCCTGGGACTCCTGGTTTGCTAGCTGCCAGTTTCATATCCAAGTGGACATGAGAATATTTATGTGCAAATCCTTGTCAACCTGATCAATAGCAATCAAAATAAGAGACAAAAGAAAGAACAGGTCTTCCAAAATCCAGATTTTCCAACTACTTCTAAAAACATTTAGAAGGGACAGAGCATTCAATAGCCTTTGTTCAGTATCCCAGGGGACATAGGTTACAGATAATTATCTGAGCTAGGAACTCTCTGTCAAGCACAGCATTTGCTTGGTTGGGGCCAGCTGATAGCCACAGGGAGGAGAGGAAACTTGCAGAGGAACTCTACAGGACTTTCCAACCTATTTTAGGAAAGTCCTACTTCAGCCACAATTTGCAAAGCAATTTCTAATGAAGACCTGGCAGCTGAACTGATAAGCTGCTGCAGGCAAAGGACTGGTGTCACTCCCTCCTTCCCACTCCATCCCTGCAGTGCCATTTCCTTTCTGAATCAAACATCCTTGCCAGTTAAAACCTTTACAATAAACTACCATTCAGTATACATTCCAAGCAAGAAATGTATGTGCAGCTTTTCAGACGTGCATCCTGTGCCCTCCCCCAGCAGCAGGAGGTTCTTGTACGAAAAACCGCTGGCAAGAAAGAAATTGTGCTATTATTTCTAAATGTCCTGATACAAAAAAAAAAAACCCAAAACCCAAAAAAACTCTTAGAAAGTAAAACAAAACAAATTAAAAAAACCCCACCCAAATCCCCAAAAATCCCAAAAAGTACAATGAAGTCTTTATTCTCGGTGTCGTGTAAGCAAACAACAGGCAAATGTGTTAAAGAGGAAACAGGAAATTTTTATTGGAAACAGCTTTATTTGTTAGTCTGTTTTACAAAGCAGTCCTCCATGCTGAAATCAAGGGTAGGAGTTCCTTTTGTGTACGGTTGGGAACCATTAGTCCTTATTTACCCACTTCCAGAGGGATTAGGAGAACTCAATTCTTCCCCAGAGTAGTAGCTGAAAATGGGAATGTCTAACTTCCTTTTTTTTAAACTTTGGTTAGTCTTGGTTCCTGGCCTTGTAAGCTTGCAAGTTTAGATATTCAGAGTAAAAATATCTCAATTAACACCTTGTTTGAAATTGCATCTGCAAAAGGGAGAACTGTAAGGTGTCTATAGTCTTTTGTTTAATGATACCTTCTCTCCCATAGAAAAGAAAAACCACACAGTGATGCTGCAATAACATTCTTTCAGAAAAAGATCATCATAGCAGTCCATTTAAGACAGCAACAACATTTACTTTCATTCTTCTTTTTTGCTTCAATGAAATAACATGCAATTTAAACACTAGCTCTTTCAGGGTCTTCAGGACAAGGTGCAAAGCAGATGTATCTTTGTACAGTCATGCATTGACTCAATTTTCACCTAAGTGCTAAACATCTTATGAACAGTTTTTCCAAGCAGATGGTTTCCTCTTGCCTCAACTCAGACACCTTTACAATCATATTAGCACCTCCACACATCACTTCTACTCATCTCACCTTTTGGCTCTTAAGAGAGCAGCTTGTAAAAATCTGTAGCAAGACTGGTAAAATCAGCACTGCCAAAATCAAATTTAAGAAAAAAATGAGCTTCACTTCTGAAGGTTCACTTCTATGTCATACATAACAACTGGTTTTTTGGGCTTCTTAAATGCAGCTTGGTCTTAATTTTTTATGTAAGTTATTCTAGTTGAAATTCACTATTTGACTTTTCTTACAGAAGAGAAAAAAAAACTTGTAGAAATTGAATACAAAATCATCTTCCTGAATTAGCTTGCAGGAGAGGCTCTCCCATATAGTGCAGAAAATGATTCCAGATTTTCATGAAAGCTGGAGATGAACACACTATCTCCTTACTTTAATGTCTATAACTCCATAAACTATCTGCAGGTTTGCTAAGGCACAGAGGAGCACATGGAGCACAGAGAGCACAAAGGGTTCTTCCCCACCCAGGATTGATGGTCCAGTTTAATGGCTGCAAATGGCTGGCATGCTCTTTTTCTGTCTATATCAGAAATTGCCTCTCCCTACATGTCATGTCTCTCTGAAACTTCTGGTGCTTTGCAAAATTTTTGTTCTACTCAAAAGCACTGTCCTGAGCTATTAAGAAACTTGAGATCATTCAGGATTGTATTTTTTAAGACCAGCTGTGGTATGTGTGAGAAATACTCTTTTTTGGATAGAATTCCACTGCCCAAGTACAAGCAATCATTTTTCCTAGTGCTTGAATTGCACCCTGACATGTAAATTGTGGTCCCAACACTAGACCTGATCACACTATGCAACCACTCAGTCTGTAGATACATGAACACAGATGTGAAATCTGAGACAAACCGGGGAAATAACTGCACTGTGGCAGCTGTCTACAAATGAGCAGTCCAAGCACTGAAAATGATAAATCAGCTCTGTGTAATGTCATATGCCTGCAGCCTTTTAAAGTTGGGACAGTATGACTGACTTCCTAAGAGTAAGCCTATTATGTGTCCAGGGCCTCAGATGGTTTTCACTTTGAAGATATGCGACTGTTGCTTGAAAATAATTAAATTCCTTCTCATAAGTCTGTTTTTTCTCAAACTTATATCGTTAAATATTCCTTAGGCAGTATCATTAACTTAGTGCTCCACACCTTTCAAGAAAGCAGCGCACAGCAAGGACTAAAGAAAGCAAAAATATAATTAGTGAAGAACAGCATTTTATAAGGATAATGCACTCAAACACAAACGTGGGAAGTTTGTCAATAAACGTTCAACCACTAAAAACTACACCATTCTGAAAATCCCATTCAAAGCTCTTGCCAAATTTCTAAAACACTTGGAATTTCTTCTACTTCTAAGAGAACAATGTAATCATATACAACTGTTCTAGAATAACAGTCTGACACATTCAGTTCATGAAGGATGCATTTCTAGAAGAACCAGTGAGATCAAGAGAATATAAAGCACAGCTTTTGAACTGATTATGAGCTTGCAAGTTTTGAAGTGAAAGCTAACAACCTTCCCAAGAGAGTAACTTTTCTCCTTTCACCTTTTAAGTGCAAGTTACATTTTGCATTTGCAGCTGCCTTTTTTGATGTGCTCCTGTATTTCCCCGTGCTTCAATTTACCTTCTACAGTCAAATGATACACGCTGTGACCTCCACTTACTGCTGCCTGCCCCAGCAATCAATTAGGGCCAGGATGGATGCATGTGCAATTTTAAGAAAATATCTCTTATTAAAAACTTTCAGAGGGATGGGGAGAGGGGAACTCACAAATTCTTGAGGCAAACCATATGTGGCACCAAATACATATATTGCTTTCTAGTCATAAAACCCCTCAAAACAATGATGAATGTCACTCAGATATTCCACAACTATATGATGATGACTAAAAAATACTCTCTTTGTGTTGTCTCCTGCTGGCTTTGGGTTAAACATGGGACTGACTGGCTTTTTCAAGTTACAGAGCCTTGAAGCAAGACAGTAACTATGCAGTTGATGTTATGTATAAACCACAGGACACTGGGAGAAGAAACAGAGTATGTTTGGAATTTGTGTGGGAACAGATGAAGAAGTAAGGAAACAGATGTTTAAGATCATATATTGATGTTTTCTCTGAAAAAAAAAAAAGCAGGAAGCTTGAACACCCCTTTTTTTTTTTTTTTTTTTCAGCAGAACTTTTGAAANCAAATGGCTTACTTCCACTAATAGGATTTAAGTTAGTTTATTTCCTTATTGATGAAAGCTAAATAAAAATATTTTTTTAAAATTAAAAAACAAAAAAAAAAAAAGAATGTGACTGGTTTCCAAAATATCTATAGAGGTGTATGTTGGCTGTATGTACTTTCCCTCCTTCCCAACTATACCAAATTACAGAATATAGTACTTTAAATTGCTCACTAATACTCCTGCTAGCACAGCAAACACAATATTGCTTTTGTGGACCAAAATCTAATTACTTAACTTGAACCTCTTTTTCACAGTCTTCAGCATATCAAAATCACTTCAGAACTTTTTCAGCTCAAAACATAAAAAAAGAAACAACACTTGTTGAAAACATTTCAAATGTTTAGAGATTGAACCAACACTTGTTAAAATCAATGAGAGTCTCCATAAATTTCAGAGGCCTTAACTAGGACTTTTCCAGTGTGGATGCATGGATCTCTAAAACCCAACAAATCTTTTGCAGGAATAAATGGGGTCAGCTTCACTATTTTTAGCATGGGGAGAAACCCAGGTTTTCATCAGAGCCCAAGAAAAGACAGTACCCAAAGGCAGGAGGTCAGAGAGGGCACAACCACCACCTCTAGAGCATGCCCTGGCTGGCAAGAGGGCCTTTCCTCTGTCAAGAGGACCAAGCACAACTGATTAGCTCTGAAAAGCACCAAATCAACATCATTTCGGGATGCAATAAAGGGCTACTGAAATAAAGGATATTCCCCATGTGTCTGTCAAGCCCTTTCCCTATACAATCTGTAACAAATTGCAATTACTGCTTATTTTGACACCATTAAATATGCTTCTAGTTGCCCAAAGTTAGCTGCATTACTTCCTAACTTGTTGAAGACTTTGGGAAAGCATGTTCTAGGACACAAAAGAATCATCACAGCTCCTGGTTTACACTGCAAGTTAATAATTTATTTCTAAATAGGATTTTGTTTTGTTGATGTTTTGGGTGTTTGTTTTTTTTGGTTGTTTTTTTTTTTTTTTCATTTTGAGCATATATAGGAGAATTGAAATTTAAAAACCAATGTGATCTGAAGATAAAAACTAACTTTGTTTAATCAGAAAACTATAGCTTGATATGGCATGTTTCCTGTCATATAACAACTCTTTTTATAGGTTAAAGATGGTCTTCTCCCATCTTGTTTTTAAGAAGCTTCACAGATGAAGAGGAACAAAATGTCAAGTGACTTAAAAAACCCCCAAGAAATAATTGGGCACGTGGGTTATTTATCTGGCCTGCTTAACACAGGGTGGTCTTGGAGGAGGATTATTTGGGGCAGAGAAAGCAGTTAGTCAAATCCTCTGATGGAGGTCATGTTGACAGATTCCAGAGTGAGAACCAAATCCTCCTCCAAAGAGTGGGAAATAGAAGATGACTTTAACCTTCTCTTCTCTCAGAAATAACTCGGTCAGCATGACCTTTGAGAACATACTGAAGGGCAAACATTAACTGTTGCTACTCCCAAGCCCAGCACTAATATCCTCCAATTGCCCCTTGTCTGCAAGCTCATGGTGTGCAAAGCTCAGCTCAAAGGCTCATTCAGCTCCAGAGCGAGGAGTGAGTGAGTAGGCCCAGCATGACAGGTACTTCATCTAAAAAAGGCACAAAATGTGGGCTGCCTGTTCAGATCTAGGATATAACAATGCTGTAAGAACTGATCTGAACTGGCTCCATGGTTCATATGAAAGAAAATAGATTTTCTAGACAGTTACTTCTTTGAGCTTGTTAAGCGTCAACCTCAAAACCATCCATGTGTGTAGGAATTACTGTGTGGAAGAATGACTGCCTTTACATCATAACCATTTATGGCCAATCTCATTGATAATCCAGTCCCAAACTATATCCTGTGTGGATGATACAACACTAGATACAAAATACCAGTGGCAGTGAACAGCCCAGCATAACGATAATTGCATCACAGACAAATGCCTTCTTCCCTGATGCAGAATTAAAGATGTAAACATGGACTTTTCCAAAGCAAATATTACTATGAATGCCCTGTTTTCAGATACAGTTACAGTATTGTTTGTGATACTGCACACCTGAAAATGCTTCTCTCAGTACAAGATCTAATAGTCACATTTTGGAAGAAGAAGGAAAGGTAGAACAGATCATGAAGCTTTACACTGGAAAGTTTCTTGTATCTTATGTGTACAGGAAATCTGTTCTTACAACTCATGGAGACGAGAGGGAAGGGTGGCCATAAGAATATACAATTTTATAGGTCCACAGGGTCACAGAGAGAACACCCCTAAAATACAAAAATGTGATGGGGGAGGAGGGGGAGGGGCATGTACTTTTGTTAATCCTAAAACTTCAGTAAATTACAAGAACAGGTCTGGGAAGGCCAAACTGTATCCACCACTGGATTCAGCAAATGTCTTTCATGCATCTCCTCAGGAATCATTCTTAATACAGACTACTGCATTTGAATAGAAAGATTTAGACAACTATAAAATAAATATATTTAAACCCAGATGTACGTAACTCTGCACCCTTTTATACTTTAACAAATGCCCCACATTTTTTAAAATAAGTGAGCCATCCTGTTGTGTCTTCATAAGGAGAGAGACCAGATAAAATTTTTTCCTGATCTTGTTTCACCTACCACAGTCCTTCCCAAGGGAAACAAATTCTGGACAATATTTGAAAGAATATTCATCCTAAGAAATAAAAATGCTTTTCATGCTTTTCTAAAGGCATCAAAGTAGTTCAGAATGGTCAGTAGTATTTATTACCTATAACTTTCAGATAATGAAACTCAGTGAATTACAGCTAGCTGGCAAAGTCATTCTCAACTCTCTTTTGGTTCTGCCAGTTTTGCCAATAGTATACTGTACCAGCAGATCTCTGATTTCAAAGATTGAGTGGGAAAGGGTAGCACTGTCAGCAAGAATGGCCAAGTAAGTAAAAAGAAGCAGAAAGTTCCAATCACAGCCCAGTCCTGTGCCCCTTTCATGAGAATTGCTCATCATTGAAGACAGAATTTGTTTTTCCCTTTGAACAGGAGAAGGAGAGGAAGTAGATGAGAAAATAAAAAAAAATAATAATAAAAAAATAAAAACTTCACATAAAACTTTGGAAATCAAAAAATGTGCAAGACAATTCTGATACCCTGCACCATGCAGAATTACTGTTTGCTTAGGTACAAACAAGAAATATGCCTGGAATTTCTGAAATTACCAAAATTACTGTATATCTACACTTACTACATTATTGTAGAGAATATAGAATTTTGTAATTAATTCACCTTGAAACACCAAGATTCAAACTGTAAGCAGAACAATATGATACCCAAGGAATATATATAAATTATACAGGGATCATCTATTTAGTGGAGATCAAACCAACAAATTTTCTGTGAACTGCATATCATTTGATTGCTGTATTTCTATAACATGCACAGGAAGGAAGGGGAAACATCTGAAGTTATTTTTATTCCCCCAAGTCTTGTGGCTATACTGTATGAATGCTAGGGTGGGTCTGGCATTGTCTGAAATGTGTCAGGGTCCTTTTGCATAGCCTCATTTCCTTCTTCCTGTCGCTAGGAAGGATAGTTAAGCATGAAAAGTGCTTGTTTACTGTACAGGACCATCCTGTTAAGCACATGAGTTCTCTTCCTCTGTCTCCTTTTAACCAGCCGAGGGTGCATTGTGTTTCTGCTCAAACCAGCAGCAAAACTCCCATCAGAGGAGAATTGGAAGAGAAGTCTGAATCTCTCAAGAAGCCTGAATCTCTCAAGAAGCCCAAACATAACATACTGTGGTATTTTGCCTAGGAAAAAAAACTTTAGAGTGCAAACTGCATCTCTAAATATTTGTGGAACTCATAAATTCACATGCCTCAAACAAACCACTGCCTAGAATGTAATGAATCAGAAGAACCAGAAAAGTAAAACCAAGCAACCTCATCTCCCTTTTCTAGGAATCTTAATATAAACATTCAACATTAGTGCATGAGTACAACTACAGTACCTTTTTTCTACATCCCACCAGAGGCAAAATACACTGGGCATTTGTAAGTTTCCATGAGTAACATCAGTCTTCCTCTCTGGCCAGCAAGAGCAGCTGAAGAAGTGGCTGGGAAGACCCTGACTCAAGAATTAAAAATCCTAGACTGAATCTACACTACTGAGAAATAAAATCAAATAAAACCACCAGATATGTTCTTGCTGTAAACTACCACTTAGAAATAACATTTTATGACATGTAGGAAGTTTAAGCCTTATGGTGTTGAAAACAATGTATCAGCACTTCCTTTTGATTAAAAAAAGTATCAATTAACAACCCAAGTTACTTTAAAAGAAGATGGGATCAAGAAGTCCTAGAGGTCACACAGCTCCAAATGCTCTGCTGATTTCTATGAACTTGTAGGTGAAAGGAATCTTGTCAAAACAATAGCTACATCTTCTCTTACATATACTGTACCCCATAATCAAAGAATCTCAGTCCTAATTATGATCCCATCAGCAAACTGAAGTAGTAGCTCAAACCCATTAATTTGAGAGACGTCCATCCCGCTTCCTGGCCATCTCAGCCTTTTTCTTTTTGTTTTTGTTGCTTCCACTGGAGATGCAGAGCGGGATGCCTAGAGGACAGCAGTAATAATACCTGATAGATACATGATAGCAGGCTACAGCTGTGGAATCAACAGACACACCTAATACCAACTCCATGTGCTGTCAGCCAGCAATGGCCTGCTTGCCAGACAGATGCTGAATCAGTCTGGCACTGAGCTGTTGACAGATTCATACTCAGAGGCTCATAAGAAATCTGCCTATTATCTTCCTTTAAGTTCACTACAAACAGCCTTAAAACATAACCTGACTCAGAGAATTGTTATTGAACTGCTGTCAGGAATTTCTTGATCAGGGCAGGGCAATTCAAACAGATCACACATACTCCTGTAAAAAAAAAATTAAGAACACCTATAATTGATGGCTAAGATAAAATTGCATTCCTCAGTCTTCCAAATCAGGTGTGTTAAGTGCTATGACACATCAGGCAGAACCTTCTGACTGAGTTAAATACATTGTTTAAATGTAGTTATTTCTTCAAATTTTCTCAAAGAGAATATGAGGGGACAAAAACCCCGAAAGAAACCTGTTGTACTAATAGTAAGTGCCTTCACTGGCAACAGAGCTCATTAGATTAATGGCAACACATCGCTCAACAACTTCACAGTTTCGGTGGAACGAAGTCATTGCTGTGGTTTGTAAAGAAAAGGAGGGTGACACGGAACGTAAAACTGACCGTCTGGAAAAAGGCATCGGCTTTCTGTTTTCCTCGAGAAGGGAAAAAGGAAGAGGGGGGTAGGGGTGAGCCCGTCTGGCAGGAGGTGCTGCTCCTCCACCGGGATCAAAGCGGCCGGGGGTGACATCAGGGCTGGCCACCGCCGCACGGGGGGAGCCACCGGGCTCCTGGAGGCCATCGGGCTAATTACGGAAAACTTCAAAAGGAACTCGACGGTTCCCGTCTCGCAAGGGCTCCCAAAAAAAGAAGAAAAGCCACCCAAAACAGAGACAGACGAAAATTACGGGGGAAAATGGAAACGGAAAAAAACCCCCCAAACCTAAAAAAAAAAACCCAAAAAAACCAAACCACTGAAAAAGAAAGATGCGCCACGGTGTTCTTCAGCGAGCGGCCGTATGCCCAGCAGCGCTCCGCGCCCGCGGTACCCCCGCGCCTCATCTCCTGCGCTGTTAACCCTTTCGGCCGCGCTTCCCAGACACAGAAGCAGCCCCGGGCTCCCGCAGCGCTCCCGTCCCACCCGGGGCTGCTGCCGCCCCGGGACGCTCCTCACCCGCGCACACGGACGGGCGGCGGGGCCAAGACCCGCGGGACGGGGCAGCCGCCCCGCTGCCAGC